>JAZHYW010061226.1:0-155164 GCA_037355805.1 Ixodes ricinus
GATACCAACTGGTGGTAGAAGAAAAGAATAAAATCTCGTTCTACGTGCCACTTAGGTCTGCGGTAGTGTCTGATTCTTCTTTCGCCTACCAGAACAGATGAATCACTAGTGGTTAGCTCCGAAGGCACCAAATTCGCGTAAAGTGTCCGTGATGGCTTTTAGTTTTGAACATATGAAGTTCACCAGAGGTCTTCCACTGCGCGGATTTGCTCAGAACAGCTTAATCGCGGAACTCACAATTAGAGAATTAATAGACCATTCTCAAAAGTGGACGCCATCTAGTAGCCGCTGCGCCAACAATCAGAGTCCGCCATTGTTTGGGCACGTACTCTGAGCATGGATTGGACACGAGAGTTGCGTCAGAGTTCGTCGAGGACTCGGATCTAATCACGCGCTTCCTGCTCAAAGGCCGACGACCAGACACGAGATTCTGCAAGGCAGAAGATCCTCCTCGCTCTGGGGGAGGAGGAAACAGGCAAGGGTGGACAGGGTCGAAGGGGGAGAGGAGGAAGCGGGGAAAAGTGGAAAAGCGTGAATTGGTCGTTGGTCTTGAAGCAACGGCGACCGCGAATGTTTCTCGGTGGACATTTGAAAAGGGTCTCTTTGATCCATGTCGGCGGAGGCAGTGTAAATCTTACAGCCGGGCTCGGAGAGTCTCCCGCGGGGTCCAGCGCCGTTTCGCACCGCTGTGTTTTCGCAGGGGGTGCTCCCAAACGGGTACCTCTCTTGACCGGGTCAAGGTCATCGTCCCCGGAGGCTCCCTGGTGGAGGAGGGAACGGCCGCCTGCCCGCGCGCAACGGCTCTCCTCCCACCCCGCGTCGGGTTCAGCTTTCGTTTCACCGTTGATTATTCACGCTCGTCGTCAACCCACGATGACGAGCAGGCAGCACCTTCTAGAGATGTCGAGGCCGCAACTCTTTGGATGTGTGACGTCGTGAACCGGAGGCCAGAGGTGGGCACGGGCTGGGTGATTCGTCAACGATCGGCCTGGGAGTCCTCCTTTATTGAACATCGAGCGCAACACTGAGGCAGTCCTGGTGACCAGTCTCGCGCTAGCCTCCGAGCGGTGACGTAGAAAACCCACTACTAAAGTCCTTGTTATTTAGGGGTAGTCGATCGTGACGGGGACGTCTCCAATCTGCCGAAGCTCTAGTTTGGCCAAGTCGAACTTGTCCAAAAATTCAACGCAAAAATCAAAAGAAAGCAAAACAAAAAAACTTTGACGGAAGTTTGCGAATGTTTACGCTTGCGCGGAGATTGAAAATGGGCTGGCGCTGCCTGGCGGACAACGGGTGCAGATTTTATCAGCTTAGCTATATTAACCGATCAACGGTTTCACTTCGGCAATCAAACTAACTCGTGAAAAACTTATATGTTTTCCTCTTTTTTTAAAGGTAAGCATTGGTAATTCTCGTATTTAAAACAAACCAAGGCATGGTTTGTAACCGCGACCGACGCTGTACGAACCGATGGAGGCAAATCAAGCGGCGTCAAAAGTCTATCGCCACGGCACTCGTCGGTTTTGTGCGTTGGCTGTCACCGGCTAAACCAATCACGCCTAAAGAAAGGCGCCGGATCACGGCGCATTCAGTGTGTGCGCGATCGCTTTAGCCGCTGTTAGCACACGCACAAAGATGACGACTAGCGCGGTGACGATACACCATTGGCTCCAACGGTTGCTATAGCCTCGGTTGCAGTCGAACTTAATGTGAAACGAAGTATACAGTTGTGACGAGCTGTTTAGTCCACGGCCATCGGGGTAGTATACAGTTGTGACGAGCTGTTTCAGTCCACGGCCATCGTGGTAGTATACAGCTGTGACGAGCTGTTTAGCCTCGGCCATCGGGGTAGCATACAGTTGTGACGAGCTGTTTAGTCTACGGCCATCGTGGTGTTGCATACAGATGTTACGAGCTGTTTAGTCCACGGCCATCGGGGTAGCATGCAGTTGTGACGAGCTGTTTAGCCCACGGCCATCGGGGTAGTATACAGTTGTGACGAGCTGTTTAGCCCACGGCCATCGGGGTAGCATACAGTTGTGACGAGCTGTTTAGTCCACGGCCATCGTGGTAGTATACAGTAGTGACGAGCTGTTTAGCCCACGGTTATCGGGGCAGCATACAGTTGTGACGAGCTGTGTTCGCCCTCAGCCATCGTGGTAGTATACAGTTCTGACGAGCTGTTTCGCCCTCGGCCATCAGGGTTTTGCTGAAGGCACTTGGACATCCACGAACGGAGAGCGCGTACGTCGTTAGGTTTCTCGACCGCCATCGCCGTCACGCGAGTCGCCGAGTTTTCCCGCTCCTCGGTGAGATCGAGAGGAGATAAGGGACCGTTTAAAATGCTCCGTAAATTAACGACGCGATGGTCGCGCCGTGCGACTCGGGAGCCCTTGCACGCACTTGATATGCGTGCAAACGCCTGTCTAGGGGCGTTTAAGATAGAGTCGCCTGTTACTTTGTGCAGGTATACGAGGTAAGCGATCCTCTGCTACGAGCGATATATGCGACCACTCCTTCTGTCCCTCTGGTGTCGGGACGTCACGTAGCCTTTAAGTTATCGGCCTCTCGAGGGAATGTGAAGATTATTGCGGCCCGTTTCCGGATGTTCAGCGGTGTAACCGCATGTTGGTCTTTATTGGTGCACCGTACCAGAAGTATGGTGCCTGGGGTGCGTCTCCGAATGGTGTGTCTACCGCAGCCTCGAAGGTGGTCCCTGGATTCCCACCGTGGTGGCGTCATAAAAATGTGAACCCGTTGCCTGTCGCGATCACTGCGGTGGCACACCTGCGAAGGTTAACGCGGCAGACACCTCTTCTACCGCAGGTCGCTTTTTCAGCTTGACAGTTCACGGAAGCTTTAGCAGCCAGAAGTTGGGACGCCGCAATCGCAACGGCATTTGCGTTTTTGCCTTTTTTTTCGGTATTTTTTTACATTTATACTTAAAAAATTACGCGGCTAAAGTAATTTTCTAACTAATCCTAGGGATTGTCTCGAAGCCAAATATCCTTGGGATTCGATCCAGCCGTTTCCTCCGATTCGCTGCGCGCTCGATCCTTTGGCCTCTGCCGCCGCGTCCGCTGCGCGGGCGGACCCGTTGCTTGCAGCGGCGGCGCATTTCACGGCTGCCGCCGACGTGTCCATTGATCATCGTTCTCCGTCTCTCCCCCATCGTCGCTGTGAAGGCTCCGCGTTGCGGAAGGAGGTCGTCCCCCGCGCGCGTGCCAGAACAATCGGTAGCCGCATCGCTCCTGCTTTCTCGGTCGGACGCCGGACTCCTCCGAACCGTATCCGATGACGTGTTTTTCGTACGTGCCGGGAACTCGCAATCGCCGCACATCCATATCGCGAGCGACACGGAAAAACGGGCGCGGAGCTACAGCGCGTCCAGACGATGGTGCCAACGAAGATGGCGCCTCGAACGTGTCTCAACTGGTGTCGGTGACACTCGGGTTTGCGCGTGATTTTTCTCGAAGCTTCTAGGTCCAACCACCATGATCGCGACATCCGACAGCATGACATTCCGGCTTTTGCGACGTTATTTGGTGTCATTTCGGGGCTATTTACGGCACATGGGAGGAATATAGGACGCTCAACACACCATTCGGAGACGCCTTCCAGGTACTGCATCCAGTCCTCGACAACAGCCGCGCGGTAATGCGAGACACGGCCGGGCTGCTGTATTCAGACAACCTTGTCCGAATACTCAGTCAGCGGTCCAATTTCAGGACTGGTTGGCGCCTTTTCATGGACATCACATCGGGGGAGGGGCGGGGCTTAAGTAAACACGCCCAGCTATTATCTCGCTAACCTTTATCTGGCTCCCAGGTTTGCTCACGCAAATCTTAGGTAAACACGCCTCAGCTATTCCCTCGCTGACCTTTAGCTGGCTCCCAGGTTTGCTAATGCGAGGCTTAAACACCCCTCAACTATTCCCTCGCTAACCTCTAGCCGGATCTCACATTTGTTAACGTCAGGCTTAGGTAAACGCGCCTCAGCTATTATCTCGCTGACCTTTAGCCGGCTCCTAGGTTTGCTCACGCAAGGCTTAGGTAAACGCGCCTCAGCTATTCCCTCGCTAACCTTTAGCCGGCTCCCAGGTTTGCTAACGCGAGGCTTAGGTAAAAATGTGTTCTGCGTAAGTACCTCCAGGCAGACGGCCTCGAGACATGTTGGTCTAACTAGTCCGAAAATTCTTTCATTTCTACTCCGGAGCGACGAGACGCACACGGCAAGACTGGTTGGGTGTTTCCTTAGAAGTAGTCAGAGCGTTTTGAAAGGGATGAAATCGCAGCGACCCCACCAAGGTGCGGTGGCGGGGAGGCTCTAACACCCATGTGAAGTCCATAAGAAAGCGCGTCTTCTCACTCTAGCCCGGCTGTTATTGAGTTTAAAAGGTCTGTCAAATTCATGTGGTCACCTCATGAATTCACTTTGCCAAGTGCTATTTCGGTACCGTGTAATTCTTTTTAAAATAATTTTCCTCGCGTCTTCTATTCGAAGATTGTTTCTGACGTGTGTTTAGGCGAAGAAATGAGCTGCAACATTTCGGTTACGTACCCTTGTAAACGTCGCATTTAATTTGTCCTTAACGCATTTTTGTCAAATGCTCCTTTTTTTCCTTTTTTTTTTGCGCAGGACTTTATGGTGAATTTTCAGGGCTCATAAATTTTGTCAATTTCGTCGTTCGCCGGGCTCTTTTTTTTTTTTGTACTGATCTCTGTGATCTGCTTCTTCGCGAGCACTGTGCAGAAGTACACCCATGCGCATCAATAGGGAGTTATAGTAGACCGTGTTTCCCCCTCCGCTAGCCCTCCGCTACGAAGAAATCGCCACTGCGCCTGCGCGCCGATGGACTTGGCTGTAGAGGTCCGGGTAGCGGAGGGGCTTGGAGCAGGAAACACGGTCTACTATAACTCGCTATTATCATTATTTTTATTTTTGGTTGGAATGGCGTACGCAGCGAAAGCGCGATCCTTGAAGACACCCCCGGCTCTTCCGGAAACTGATGGCCACAATCCAAGCCCGCGCACCCAGAGGGAGGCTTTTGCGGCGCGCCGGCCTTTCGACGGATCGTGTCAGGGCCGGTGTCACCCCTGGGAGCGGTGACGGGCCCATCGCCCAGAGGCGCCTCCTCATTTGCATCGAGGCCTTGACTCGCGCGCCGTCCGCGCCGGCGCACGCTTATCCATCCACTGGCGTGCCGAAGCCGAAGCCAAAGCCACACGTTCCCTCATTCATCTTGGGCTGGGAGTCGTGCGCGAGACGATTCGTTTTAATCCCGTCGTGCAAGCGTACAGTGAGTCCTTCGCGGCTTCTCGAAAACAGGATGAGGGAGATCAGATGGAAGAGGTAACTCCGGTTTAAGATTTGGTCATATCTGCCACTTTTTCTTTTTCGATATTAATCTTAACTGACGTTGACTCCCCATAGATGTTCACGCATTAAAGAAAGAAAGATCATTTGAATGAATCATGGCATTGATACTTTGCGTCAGTGTGTTGTCTGCTCGGATGAACGTAAGAGCGCTGGTGACCTCGAAAGCGGGAGAAATATGGCGGCCCAGAAGGTTGTTTTCGGACCCGGCCGAGGAGTGTTCGTGCGATTGTTGTGCAAATGAGAAATGACAACTGCAGGGGCGCGTAAGAAGGACGCAAGGGTGAAGGAAAATTGCTTACGTGATGGTTTGAAGTATGGGTCGCCTGGAGATTGAGGGACGATGTAATATCCAATGTCCGTGTCGATCGACCGTTAGATAACTTGGCGTTGGTACTTTATACCATATACCTGAGACGCGCCGTTGCAACAAAAACGAGATGCCCATTGTAAACCATCATGATAAAAGCCGTCCAAAATAAGAGAAAATGCGCAAGCGAGCTGATGATGAGCGGACATTACCAAAACGTGAGACCAAGGAAGCAGGAGAAAAGGGACGTAAATAATTTGCAGTTGCAATTCGATCTATCGAACAAAACGTCATAGGCAGAATTACGTTTTTATGAGGAACGCAGTGAACGCTAACTCCAGTTTCAGCTTTCCAGGCACACGACACCGTGTCAGCGTCACCACGTACTCTTTTCTTTTTTTTACTGTTTATTTGTTTTTATTTTTTCGAAGCTTTCGCAGCAAGCGAAGGCTTATCGAAGTGTCTCGAAGTCCTAATTCTTGCCTCTTTAGATTTCTATTTTTGAAGTTGCAGTTAACTTTTTTGCCGTGGCTTGCCGTGGCACGCTTCAGTTTTCAAATTTAAATTTAAGCTAGCTTCAGTAAGAATGAAAATCTGCTCTAAACGCGGAACAAACATACACACTCACACACGCTCCCTCATTTGTTACAGATCGGTATCGCGACTCAAATCATAACAATGCAACCGCAATGAAGGAAACAGAAAAGCTTACACCCCCTTTTTTTATTCACGCGCGTATAGACGATCCGTCGATCGCGATAAAAGAATATACATGTGTCTGAAGGGCGTCGACCCGTCTCGGATTCACTTTCATTTACGGCAAACGCCGTAAGATGGCGCAGCATGACGGGAGCTCGAGGAATGTCAACGTCCTACCTGACCTTGTTCCGACACCTCTCTTTCTCCAGCTTGTCCGTGATTAACAAAATTAGCAGGTCCCGTATATCCTCGCTTGCAAGCCGCATCTGTTTATGAGAAAAGTATGTGTCTCCACCTGTTCCGCTGAGTCATTGAGAGACCTATCACTTTTCAACTTTTGTCCAGAGCAGTAAACGAAACTGGAACTATTTTCAATCCACCCGAGTCAAGATCAGTCCAACTGTACGCAAGGTACCAGTAGCACAAGACTACCAAACCGCAATCTGTCTTTCAATTGAAAACGCGTTCCATATATCTTTTTGGAGAAGTGCAGGGGCGAAGGGGGAGGGGGTGGGGCGGGGGAGGCAGCCGCGAGCCGCACTGTTACACGCGAAGAGCCGCATGCGGCTCGCGAGACGCAGCTTGGCCACCCCTGCTGCATACAGTCACTCTCGGTGAAACGAAGCGTCAAATTAAGGCCGCCGGTGCGTCACTTTTGAACGTCCTAGCAGAAGGAACCGGCAGGTTCAAAAGATGGTGGGCATTTTTGTTTCCGTTAAAGCGTGCGGGGCTAAACCCTATGTACCTTCTACCTGAAGGTTGACGAGTCGGAAGTAATATGTGGGCCACCGTGCCACGCACTCCGCGCACCGTCCCGCTTCGTGAACCGCTAGCTGGTCGTAAAGGCGCGCTCGTTAGGTTCGCACCTGGCGCCGCTAGTCTCTCGGCGAGTCAGGTCCAGCACTAATTGGACTCACGCCGCGACCCGGTTACGACGTCGGCACGACATCGGCCGGACAGCCCGCATATGCAAATAAACACTCTCCCACTGTAGATTCCTTTCGATTGCGATCGAGGCTAACGAGGTGCCCCGCCGGCTATCGCGTGCAGGCTGATTATTTCCTTCGTTTAAGGCTGCGTCTTAGCTTTATATAATCACATTCATAGCCTCCTCTATACTCACAGTGCCTGGCAGTTTGACGACGGAGCCATTGAGTGCCCGGTCGCAGATTTGGAGCGCGAGGATCTGGTAGCACAGAGCATCAAAGAGCCATTTCTCGGAGAACCTGGACGTCAGCGCACAGCTTTTGCAGCGGCGACGACCCGAAACACACTTGATCGCTCGGGAGAAGTGTGTTTTGGCGTCTGGCCGCAGCGGGGCGCCAGGCACGTGGCTCTCCTCTCATCCGTTGCCTGCCGCTCCACCTTTTCTATTTCGGCGGCCGCTTCTCGTGGCGATCTGCCAGGCTTTATCAGTATATTGAAAGAAGGCTATGAATCACATCAGTTAGAGGAATTGCTGTACCTGGAAAACGTATTTTCCGACTGGTGTGCTTAGCGTCCTATTCCGCCCATGCATCGAAAAGTGGTCACGAGGTGGGAACGAATGACGTCACAAAAACCGGATTATCTCGCTGTCGGTTGCCGCGATCCTGGCGGTTGGCCATAGATGTTCCGGCACAAAGTAGGAGCGAACGCGAGTGTCGCTATATCCTCGCAGAGTCCCGACTCCCGGCTGCCTGAAGCAGAACAGGCGTCTGCAACATACACCACCACTGCCGTGACACCACGAGGTTCGCTGCCGGTGGCAGCGTGACACTTGTATGACGTCATCGGGGGAAAATCGAGGGAGCAGCCTTTGTGGAGGGGGTAAACGTACCTGTTCAGGCATCGCGGTGGAATAAAAAACCGTGAGTTGATTCTCAGCGACGCCTGTTGCATCCCGGATTAGAACCACGCTAGTGGCACCAAAAGTGCATGCGACACTCCCTTGGTATGGTGCCTGGAGCTCTAGAGTTTTGAGCGGGACCCTCTCGCAAGCAAATTCGATTATCTTTAGGTCACGTTTCGGTTCCGTGTTTTCACACTCCCTCACGTTGCTGGAACGCGCTATGAAAGAAAACACGAACAAATCAGCTGAAAGGAATGCATTCTCAGCGTTTCGATAGGACCCTAAAATCACAAACTCACCACTTCTTTTTTTATGCTGATGTTTCTTTTTTTTAATTTTACGTACATGAACAGACGATAACATTGGAACTTGACTCCTGCATGATCCAACGGACCAACATTGACTTAATCATCGCATTTTGCAGATGCCAAAGCCAACATTACATGGTCGCGTCTCGCGCTCACGCCCCCTGGCTGAGCCGTCCGCCGTCCAACAACGCTCTCCGCAACCCGCTACAATACCTGTAACTCCACAGTCAAGGCCATCGGCGCGCAGGCGCAGTAGCGGCTTTTTCGTTGCGGATGGCCCAGGGAAAAGGAAACGTGGTCTACGAAAACTCCCTATTGTTGATCCGTTCGCGAGTTCAAAATCGGGCAAAATTTTCGCGAGACCGTCTCACCAACTCTCGAATGGAGAGAAAGGTCTCGCCGCCTCTGTTGTGCTTGTCCTTTCCTCGGTCGTCTCCCGGTCGATGTCAGCTTGGTACGGCAGTAGAACAACTTAAAGGGGCACTGAAGTCGACCTTGAGATCGTCCTTTTGTAGTAAAAACTCAATCTAGACGCTCTGAGCATCACAACAGACCCGAAACCACAACCCTGCGTAGCTTATTTCCTCGTTAAAAGCGTGTTCAAAGATCGCGACACGCCCATTTTGGGAAGAATTTTCTTCCGAGTGATGTGGCCGACGAAGGGCGCTTGTCGTTGAGCTGCAAGCGATGGCTTCGCCCGCGTGTAAAAAGCAGTCTTATCCGAATGTGCACCTATCAGGCTATCATAATTTCTTCGGAACAAGTTATATTAAAATCATTTATAATATGCGCGTATTGTACGGCTTTCATTGGTCCACACAGTTTAGTCCGCGCGAAAAAAAAAAGTCCACATGTTTTTCTATTGCCCGGAGATGAATAGGCGGTTTTATAATATAGGACTTGGTATATGTGGGAACTAACACTTTTTAAACAATATAAGAAGAAAAACGACCTTTTTATAAAATGACTTCAGTCCCCCTTCGAGGTTTGCAAAAAAGCGCGTGTTGTCAATGGCTTCCAACGTGAAATATCAGACGATAGCAATATTCGCCCGCGTCCGACCTCACTCCGCCTCAGCGCTTGGTTCGTAGCAGACGATCAACTTTTTCGGACATTTATCAGACGACGTACGGTATTTTCTCGTTTTGTTTCCGTCTGCGAATGACGCTTCGTAGCAGACGAATCGCATTCTCTGCTCGCGTCAGCAGACGAACCGTCTACGAACGCTACCTTCACTCACATCGCGTGGGGCAAATTACACCTCGCTCTGGTGATGAACAAAATTAGACCTCTAACACCGTCTATCTATAAAGATGAGGAAATGACATCTTCGAGTTGTAACTACCTGCAGTTTTGCGCGGTGTGCTAAGCACCAAGGTTGCAGCGCCCACAATATGATCGGGGCATGTGAACATACCGATACTCCCAGTGCAGCTGCTTCAGTGACTCTAGCCAAGAGTATATAGTCACTGGTTGGATTAGATCGGCAGGGCGCTCCGAGCCTTCTGTCGTCCTTTCGCTGCCCTCGCCCACACGAGGTACACGAATCGCCGAAGCGTTGTCGAAGGTTTGGAAGCTCGTGCTGGAGGCAACTGAAGCTCCTCTCGTGCCTTCCTCACCTCGTCAGTGGCTATAGTTAGTTAAGCGCAATGGCTAGCCAAGGTTCACCAAGCGGCCCTTTTCTAAGAGTAAAGAGAAGCTCTGTCTTGTCGGGAAGGTCGGTATTGTCCGTCTCTTAGCGCCGCCATAGGAATCGCATTAGTGCGCCGCTTCTTTAGTGAAGGTATGAGGGGGTTTTGCTAACGAAACCGTGGGCCTTGCTTTCTGTGAAAGCATTTAGGCCTCGATACAAACGAGTCGCGTAATCATACGCGCCCGCTTTCCTTTGAGTGGCCGTTGCAGTTGCGCAATTTCCGCTCCGCGGCTAACTCTCTCCCTGCGTAGGCGCTCCGTGTGTTCCCGTTAATGTGATTGCCATTTAATCTTCCCGGGGCGGGTTTCCTCGTCGGTTCGGACGGGACCGAGGTGTTAATGAAAGCCATAGAAGCGAACGTCCCGACCACCTTCGCGTTCTTTGAACAAGCCCGTATACGCGCGATAAAAGTGTGCCGACAGGCAGCCTTGGCGCGTAGGTCTGGCCCTCCTGAAGCGAAGCAGAGGATCCAGCGCTTGAATTATCTCTCCCCCCCCTCCCACACACACGCACACACCGCGGATTTTATTATCACACGCCCGCACTAACACTAACACAATGTACTTCGATTTTTCACAGCTCGTCGTGGGGTTGAGCATCCCCAAGGAGCGCCCCATTGGCCCTTTAGGGCGTCGGTTGGTTGGTGTGGTTACCTTGACCATAGGCTAATTACTTCTCCTAGATTAACGCACTTTCGATTAAGCTTTTACACCAGCAAATATCTGGGGTATGGAATGCGTTCTGGGCATGGAAGGTACTGTGCAGCTCTCCTCTCTGGAACATAAGACGTTATGGCAGGCGTACACAGCTTGGTGACTCAGCATGTTTCGCCTTGATAATAAGCGCTGGAAAGGTGCGTAGACGGCGCTGATTGACCACGTCTGCGGGAAAGTAGACGCGGTTTGGCTTTAGTGTAATATGTTTTTCCTAATCTATCTCATTGAGTTCCGGCAAGGAAGAGCACAGTGTCCTGTTCATACGACTGCACTCTCTGACGAGCTATTTCGTTCCAGCTAAGCAAGAGTTCCGTACTCTTGCTCACTGGGAAGCGAAAACGCCGCACAAACTACGGTCGCAATGACAGTCCCCACAAAACCATCGATGTCGTCAAAGCTGGTAGAAACAACTTGTTGAAGAGGGACTGGAGGTTGTTAGTGTATAGCGTCTACTGCCGCTCTGAGGCTTCCAAAAGACCACTCTTCAAATTGTATGCCAAAAATCTTTTTTCTTGTTCTTCTATGGTCAAAGCAAACCAATACAGGAATTTTCGAACTGTCCAATGCCTTAGACTTTCAGGACACTTCCCGGTGGACCACATATAATGCCGATGTGCCAGGGACGCTTAAACTCTTCCTCGTTCGGCCATAATTGCGAGGGCCCTATCATCACGAGGCCCGCGTTGCCCACACGAGGGCGGATAATTGCGTCTACTACCGAATTAACCCTCGTGATACGTTACATCTAGGTCACCCACTTAAAAATAAAAAATAAACTAAAAGACTAGAAGACCGGCTCGAGTTTGACGTGAGAACTTAAGAAAAATAAAGTACAATCCTCGCCTTAGGGGTACGAGGAGGACCCGTCCCTTGTACTCTACGGTCGGTGCAGTTGACAGTCTAAAGAGGCTGCCGCTCAAAACAGGGTCAGAGCTGTCTGTGCCGACGACGATGGCAGATGTCGACCCCACAACAGCTCACCTTACGATGGATCGCACCGGACGTCACGAGCAATCCCAGCCAATTCAGCGCCGTGATCGCGTCACGTGACCACGAGGCCCATATAGGTCCCTGTGTCCCTCCCAAAGGTCACGTGACAGACACTTCGCGTGCCATTGGATTGGCTGGGAGGGCCGTAGTGACCGCTGCGGTCCATCGTTAAGACAAAACAGCGTGTAGAGCGTAATGACCAGCGCTGCATTGGTAGTTTTCCCCTGCCAATTCGTCGCGGCCGAGTCCGTTCGCGTGGGCTGAAAATGAAGTGCGTCCGACTCCGCCGCCGAAACGGAGTGTAGAGCGGAATGACCAGTCGCAACGTCCGCAACTGACGGACGTTACGACTGGCTTTCTGCGCGTTTGGTTTCTCAGCGGTCTTCGGGCCGAGGCGAGTTCGACGGAAAGACGTGCGTATACAGAGGCTCGGTCAAGCCGCCCGGACGATTTGCCAAAAAGCGGCTTACCTTCCCCCAGCTATCGATATTTATATTTAGCGACCGGATCAGGCGTTCCTATATGGCTGCGCACGTTAACGTTTAATCCAACATTAATGTAGAGCGTCCTCGCATGTCCATCTCTGCTGCGTTATTTATTATGTAGTGAATGACAGGATTAGAATGGCAGAGCGGTGGTTCTCGAGTTGTCCCGTCTCCAGCGGCGCATGTTTCCTGCCTTCGATAGCGCTTCGGTGACTCTCAAGCCTAGAGAGGGCAGGCGCCCAGCCGGTGTACGAAGGAAGGCAACGAACGCCGCGTTCCGGAAGCCGGGCATTCGAAAGAGACGCCACGCCGTTCTTATCCTGGCAGTAATTACGACAGTGGCATGTCCTCGTGCACGCGCTCTTCGATAGCGGTGCAGCACTGCACTTTCCGAGATCACGTAAACCCTATAAAGTCACCGACATTTTAAGAGACGCCGGACTTGGTGCGTTGTGTGCATCTTGTTTGTGCCGGTCCGCCAGCCAATGCGACACGAGGCAATCAGAAGCGGGCACAGATGAAGCCACGCCCTGTTAAAGTGGCTGTAGTATTGCCTGAAACGCGTCGCTGACGCATGTTTATCGCGTCCTGGCCCTTCGGTTTTTTTGTTTTCTTTAAGCACCAGCTGGCGCCAGGATTGCGATATTCGACAACGTGGCATGCCGGCTTGTGTGACGTCATTTGTTTCCTCATATGGGCCACTCTCGATGTACGGGCAGGATAGAGCAATAAACACACCGGACGAGCACGTATACTATTAGAACTTTGCTCGCTGACTCCCCGGTCGATGCTCGATGGACGACGCCTCGCTCATGACGGCTGGCGCTGAAGCGAGTTATCTTTCGTGGAAGCGAGGTTCGGGACGAAGGCGACAGGGTTGTTAGCGCGCCTCCAACCAAGCACTTCTCGAGGCCCGATAACCAAATTAGCGATCGGGAAAATTAAATTAGAATAAAGAAGAGGGGCGTGCCGCTTTTAGCGAAAAAGGGCGCCTCCGTCTGGGTGTTTTTGTCGTATCTGGTTTCTTCCGCTTAGGTGCGTGTGCTTGGCTGCTTCTTCTTTCCTAGAAAAGATAATGGGGGAAGAGTGCGGGGGGGGGGGGGGTACAAAGGTTTTTAGCCGGAGGTCAGTGCACGGCGCGTCGGCGGTGGCAACAGCAGCACGCACCCTTGTGGATGCCGCCGGAGTTAAGACCGCCCCCCCCCCCCTTGCCGAGTTTCTTTTAGGAAACCGGAAACCGCTACAATAAAAACCGTAAAATCAAGAGGGTCACGTGTGTGTGTTGCTGCTGCCGCTTCTACTAAACGTTCTATGGCTTTCTTCGTTTTCTCGTGAATCCTGGTATTTCGAGTGCAGGGGGTGGATCTATAGTTCTACTCCCGTTTTCATCTCAAGAACAAAAGCAAGTTTTGCGCATTGCTCATACGCGGTGCGAAGTAGTTCTTACGAGATTCGGTTGTTGGAAGAAACTGCGTGGATTTTGGCGTTTGAAACGTGTACGCCCTGATAAAATAACATATACCTGATCCAAAATTCACCTACGTATATCTTAATTATCTACAGAAAGGAGAAAATTAGTAATACTCCCTGTTGAGCCGGACATTTTTTACTACTGTTCTTGAGGTAAAAACGGGTATAGGGTGATTGAAGGTATATTGAGTAGACAGGCTAGCTAATTTATGTTGCACATTTCTGAAAAGAAAAAAAAAGCCGGGCACGGCGGGCGGAATGGGGGACAAACACAAAACGCCTCCGTTTAGACGTTTTGTATTTGTCCCCTTTTTCGTCTGTCGCCTCCGGGTATTTTTCAAAAATGTGTAGATATCTAGGTTGCCTGATCCCGCCACATACTGGCGTTTTTAGCTTCCTATCCGGCCGATACGCCAAAAGCAGTCCGAAGAGTGGCCACAACTGGCGTCACAAAAGCTGGATTGTCATGATGTTGCATGTTGCGATCCTGGCGGTTGGTCGTAGAAATTCTGACGAAAAGCAAGAGCGAACGCGAGTGTCGCTGTCGTCGCGACGTCCCAACTCCCGTCTGCTGGAGCTTCCGTGGGCGTTCAAGCTGGAGGGCGACCTGCAACATAAGAGCACAAATCGGCATCTTAGGTCGCCTTCACTCACCCTCACAGCCACACTCACCTAAGCCCCTCACTCACCCTCACCCTCACAGCTACCCTCACCCTCATCCTCACAGTCACACTCACCTTCAACCCTTCACTCACCCTCACTGAACCTCACGTCCCTCACGCACTTGCGGTCCTCACAACCCTCAAAGGCCCTCACGCCCTCACACCCCTCACGACCTCATGGTCCTCACACACCCTCACACTTATAATTTTGTTTTGGTTCATAAACTCACTCACCCTCACCTCGCCTGTGAAGATGAGGGTGAGGACCTCAGGCGGGCTTGCCGAGTATGCACAACAGGCGTCTGCCACGTCACATCTGCTGTGACACCGCCTGGAGCGCGATCGGCGACAAGATGACAGACACTTCTAAGTTCTGTGGCGTCATGAAGCGAGTATTGATAGGCCACTTTTTATGACGTGGTAAACACACCTGTCGCAGACGCGTTCAAGGCATTGTAGTAGACCCTTTAAAACTCTGGGGAAAAACAATATTGATGCTAGAGAAAGAGGCAACGGAAATAAAAGGAGTGTAGTGGGGGAGAGAACTACTTCTCGCAAACTTTCGTTCCTCCGAGAGAACATCACGTGATGATGATGGAGCACCGATCATTGGCTTAGGTCAACCTTGACTTTGCCGCTAGGAGAGTAAAACCTCCAAATCCTTTCCGGCTCCCATTTCTTTGTTACCGCTTTGGCTTTGTTTTAACGAGGGCTGGTAGCATGGATTACCGAAGACATCGAGACAACGCAAAAGACACACACAGACACACACACAAAGAAGGAAGCTGTTCATTGGACTCTGTTTATCGGTATGGGCGTTCTTCGCCAGGTGGCGAGATTTGTTACGCTCTCCGGCGGATGAAGTGAACATGTTCTAGAGACCAAAGCCTCGGTGGGTATTAAGACCGGCAGGAAGCGAAAAGGAAGGAAGCTACTCTTGTGGAAAGAAGCCTCCTGCGTGAGAGAAGCTTCCTTCTTTTTCCAGCCCGAGATTGTTTGGGTAACAGAGAGAGACTTAGTGATCCGGCGTTGAGCCGGAACTCCAACGAGACAAATTCCTTTGTTGTATTGTCGACCCGTACAGAATTATGAATGGAAGAGTATTAACGACTCCAACGAAACCGACGCCGCGTAGCGGCAACGCCGAGAAGCTCAGGAGAGGAGGTCGTTTCGACTCTGTCGTCTGCTATCCTTACTTGGTTCCCGTAGGCAGCTTAGAAACAAACGCGTTTCCATTAATTATTTTTATGCTTCCGCCGTGTCATTCCTACGCACTGACTAGAATAATGTTTCTACCGTCGAAAAATCGATTTGTTTTAATATGTAACACCGATTTTACGCTGCAGTGAAAGAAATTTATGGTTGTCCACGGGCTGAACGACGAAAACGACCTCCTTTCGTCTGCCATTCGCGAATAGCTCTGCCTCATTACGTAGCTTTCTGCTCTCTGGCTGTATTCTTCTGTTGTTATTTCCTCCGCTACTTTCTGTTTTTCTTAATTTCATCTCTTTCATTGTTAGCAACAGGCGAACCGCCATTTGCCTTTTTCGTCACAAGGGCGGGCAGTTATTCAACAGAAACACACTGGCACACACACGCGCACAAAATATTCTGGCAAAGGCTAGGAGGGCGACCAATAAACGCTTTGTTAGGCGTGCAGGTAGAGCTAGTTGTACAGTCATGGCTCAAAAAGATTGACATCTCCGTTCTCCCCACAAAACCTTTCGTAATGTGAGTCGTCCATAGTAATGGGACAAAATGCACGTAGTTACCTAATTCGTCCTCAAAAATATTGTCTGTATAGCTGAGTGGCCGTTTAACGGAGTCCAAAATAACGACAAAGGCATTTGCTACTATAGATAACACAGGGTTTATAAGAGGGAGCCCCAAGTTGTTCGGGGGTGTCAAAGCGTTGGGGCCCCCTATGTTCGAAATACCTAATATTTTAGTATAGGTGGCGCGGGCCGCCGCGCGATCCAAATACAAAGCGAACAACCACCGTGCATACATCCCTCCAGCTCCAGTAGGTATATATATTCCCTCCTAAGACCATTTTTTTCGCTGTGTCCTCGTCGAGTGTTTTGCGAAAGGCACGCATCCAGAACACGCGAAGCCAACTTGGTGGCGACACCGTGCGGCTGTTTTCGCAAGAACGGATGCGTTTCCGTGACAAAGAGAACACATTAAAGGCGCAGGTGACGCCTAGTACACGGCGCTGTAGGCTGCGTGCCAAAGCCGCATTAACCGTTAAACGCGATGCATTCTTTTTTTTAATATTGTTTCAAGTCTAAGACAAGAAAAACAAATATTGGAAAATATGGTTTATAATTTCTTTTAATTTTTAAATGAAGACATAAATGGCAGAAAAGCTTACAACACGCGGGGCCGTGCTCAAACAAGCCGCCAAGCGATATTCTCTACTCCAGTCTCGGACGTTTACTTCCCCGTTTCTCTGTTTCACCTTTCGGCCGCCAGGACAAACTGGTGTTCGCTGCACACTGGAATAGGCGGTGGCTTCCTGCTTTTCTATTTCACGACCTTTACGCTGGGCGACGTCGTCTCCTACAGGACTCTCTAGAGAGCTTTAGATTTAAGAGTGGGACCAACTCAAACCATGGAGAGCGTTTGTACTTTAATGGCAGACGCTTCCTGCGGAAATCGGCCGCAAGTGCGCACGGAGGAAAGCGGGCGGAAAGGCGGAGACGCTTGCGGACGATCGACGCTTTCGCCAGCTCCCAGCAGCATGTACTGTTAACCCGTCCCGTAAACCACTGGTATGCGCTTGAAGGTAGCTTTCGACAGGCTTGCACTTGCACGTGCTTGCTCGCACGAGTAAGAACATGGCGGCGGCCGGATGCCTTGTTTGCAATCGTGTATTGGGAAAAATATCGAACTGTAGGGGGCGTTTTATCGAGCTTCTTGTCCCCACAGCCCGGTGTTTACACACAGAGCATAAAAAAGAAATGGAACCTCGCCTAGCACGGTCTGAGCACGAGTGCCTCGCTCTGACCAGTGCTTTGGTCGCACGAGGGGCGGCCTTCGAATCGTCATCTTCGATTTTTCTCATCAACAACAAACAAGAAAATTCGGTTTGTTGCCCACACAGCTGAAGCATGCCGCTAGAGGCGTGACTGTTCGATCTATTCACTGGAAGACACCATATTTGAGGTGTCCGCTCACAACGAATGCTCTGTATGAGTTCTTATTATGGTCTCCCAAAGAAGACAATCTTGACGGTGCGCAATCTGCGTGTAGGGAAGCGTTGTGGAAGCTTGCCGTCAGCACGTGCTCAGCAGCAGCGAGCTCAGGCTATGGCCTCCACACCAGTGAAAACCATCTATATGCGAGTAACATAGCGATTTCCTGGGTGATAAGCATGAACACCCGGTTGCTTGAACGCGCGGTCTCTATACACCGTTCACTTGCAAGGTGGGAGCGCACTGGAAGCTACGCGCTCGCCGAATCAATCATTCGCCTCCGTTTGATCACCTGACTCCACTCCCTGGGTGTGGGGTTGGGCGAGAGTGTGATAATGTGACGAAAGATACGCCCACGATTGGTCCAACAAGCATGTGGCTTACACCGTACAGTCAGCGTAGAGGTGAACGGAGTATACGGCGGGCAAGTGTTCCAAAAATGCGTTTTTGGCGCATCAAACCGCAACGAGAGGCACACCGATTGAAGGGCAGCGTGTAGAGAACGCACAGTAACGAGACAGCCAAGCGCGCTCCGTCGGTGGTTCAGATCGGGGAAAACAAAAGCACATGGGCTCATCTCGAGCGTAAACAAAGGCACGAGCTGACGAACTTGCACGCCGTGTAGGGCGGTTTTGGCATGACGCACTTCCTGTAGGAATTCTGGCCAGACGCCATGTTGTTGACCCTTTGCCCCATGCCTTTCTATGCGCGGGGGCGATGTTTTTCCAGCTCGCCCGAGATGTGTCGAGTCGTCACCGACTCCGCCAGTCACAGTAGCCGGGAACATAAAGGAACCTCGGCTGGTACCCTATCTTGATACATACGTGTCTTAATTTGAAGTTAAGAGCAGCCGGCAATCGAGAAGTAGACCCGCCGGTGGCCAAAAGGTCCTGCAAATGCCGCCGAAACAACTTTGAGAAGAAAAAGAAAAAAAGAAAGGAGATCGTACTTAGTTATTTTGTTGACACTCCGCCAGCGCCTTCTCGCCATGCTTGTACGTTTCACACAGACCAAAAACGGCACTGAATATGCACAGAGCCTCTCATGTTATCCCTAAGACGACTTGAAGGCGAAAGCCACAAAAAAAATTGGGTTGTGGGGATATTTATACAGCGTGTAGTTGGTCAGCCATTTAAATTTGCGACGAGTCACTCGCTGTAGATGAGCAATTTAGCCAGTGCAGTACAACCGCTAGCCTGGGGTCGTTAACGTGCACCACGCAGTAGTGATGAAAGCCAAGCGCCGATGTGGACGTGATTGCGAACCTCCTAAGACAGCGCGCTCTCTGCCGACGCACTTTTGGCGCCGTTTCATTGCTGCCTTTCGTTTTGGTACCTTTCGTATCGCTGACGGGTTTTCGTACTTTTCATGTCGCCGACGCGTTTAAGCACTTTTCGTGTTGCCGACGTGTTTTTGCTCAAGGACTTTGAAGGTCGACTGGATGATGAGACATCTGAGGCTTTCGCCTTAATAACTAATCGTCTGCATGCAATCATTAGGGGAAAGTAGCAAACGTTGTTCATGAACATGGTGTAAAAACCCACCTCATCAGTGGACTTCGAGCCTTTTTGGCCTGAACTGCCGGGAAATTCAGCGAGCCAAGTTTCATCGAACTCCCCGAAAGGTCCGGAATCTATTGAATCTCTGGAAAAAGTTGGAGCCGCTAATCTGGATCCATTTTACTCCCGCGGCGTCGGCGTCGGTGATGAAATCGGCGCGCGGTACAAGGCCTCAATGAAGACCGCAAAGCGACTGCCCTGCGGCCCGCCTCGCCGCCGCTGTGCAAACTGCGCCGAGCATTCCGGGCAGCTTAGGCGCACCCGCCTGTTTGCCCTGCTCTTACCTTCTCGAGGACTTCCTCCCTCTATACACCCACTTCCCCTCCCTTCCCCGCTCCCGTGGAAACAAGCAAGCATTGCTCTTGCTGAAATCAGACATGTCCTCCTGACAAGCCGATTTTATTTTTTTCGCGTGTGTTGGTGCGCATCTAGAGCCACCAAATATCTTAGAGTATCGACGGTTCATTCCCCATGTTCTTCAGGGCGCCGCCATTTTAATCCGCAGTGGAGAGCAAGCGCAATGGCGGTCGTTACGATTGGAAAACGCTGCATCCTGAGCACGGTGTACAAAAGCTTAGGCGATATTCGTTTGCTCCGTCAGGACTACTGTAGTATTAGAGAGTTTTAGTAAATCGTTTTGATGACTCCGATAACGATACCCGATAACGATACGATTCACGCTCGAAGGCGCTGGCGGAGTGTCGGATACCGTAATCGGAGTAATCGGAACGATGTAATATAGAACTCTCTATTTCTGGATGGTGGAAAACCGTTCCCTGTGATTTCAAATAAAGCTTCAGATATCTGGCAACACCTATAGTTTGGGCACCAAGATTGCTCTGAGGCATAGCTTATCGAGTGGCTCTATATGTATACCCACTTTGCTTTCTAAAGCGACTATACTCGGTGTCACTAGTTGTAAGCAGCGCAGGCGGGGGATCGGTGGCCCTATAGTGGGCTTGCGCACAACAGCGCGGAGCACCCTGAGCGAAAGCTCGCGCTGCAGAATCCAGGGATTCTGGGTTCAATCCACACCCCTGCCCGTTTCGATCTGGATGAGCATCGTACCGTCGTGAGGTCGTGTACCACTACTGCGTGGTGCACGTTAATGACCCCAGGCTAACGGTTGTACTGCACTGGCTAAATTTCTCATCTACAGCCGGGAGACAAGTCGCCCGACGAGGCAAGCTAAGTTCAGGCTGTATAAACATACACACACCCCAATATTTTTATCCGACTATGTGTAATCTTGTGCGATTTTCGGTCGGCACAGATTCGCATAAATGATGGAACAGATCTTCCGGAACTAAGAGAATATCGGGATCACACAAACTTCGGCAGGCGCAAAAATGATTCTCTGCTGTTTTCATAATAAAAAAGTATTTATTGCGGGTAAATCTCAAATATGTTTTCGTTAAAAGCCTACTGGCGATTTCTTTATGATAAATTAACACTCACTAGTGGATCGTTGTCTAAAAAAAGAATGATGTTTAGCTAGTAGTTTCATGTTTTTATTCGCTCGCGATATTAGGGTTGGTTTTTGTGTTTGAGCCATCGGAGTGCGACGATGACTACGTAAAGAAGTGCAACTCATACCGCGGATCCGGACTCGACGGAGGCACCTAGGCTCCATCCAATGTTCGCTTTGCCCGAAAGTCCAACATGTCGTAGACACCAAGGCCGTATAGTGCTGGATCTGCTGCGTCACGTACCGAAGGCCATCGAGCATTCAGTGAGGCCACAAGGTGGAGTCCAACTTTGACGCAGCACTCGTGTCTGTCTGTTCCCCCACTGGCCTCCGACAGGTGACGTGGAGATTTCGGCACTCTGGCCTTGTTAGGTTGTTATCCAGGATACGTCGCTTAAACCTTGCAAGCGTGTGTGAGGCCAACGAGAAGTTTGATGAATTGGTTTCAAAGCTCCGAAAGACCCTTCTTTGCTCGCCCAGGGGGCCCCGAAGAAGGGATGTGCGCTCGCGCTCGACTGGGTCCCAGGCCCGCCCGAATTCTTCGTTTCTTCTTTTAGTTTGATGACGTTTTAAGCCGGCGTTGAGGAAATTTCCACATCTTAGACCGTTGAAGAACGCGGGCTTGCGTCTCGGAGGCTTTCATTTCTCCCCAAAGCTCTTCGCGGCCGTCTCGCAGCTTCTCGTCTCGCCTGCGCTGTCACGTGAAACTGCGAGATGTGGTAACTTTGTTGCCCGTTTCTTTCTTCTTTTTGCTTTGGTGCGTTAGAATTGCTCAAGGTATCTTCTCTCTTGTTTTGCTCTTTTGCCAATCTGGAGGAAGGGAAAACCGCCGCCAAAACGGTAATCCCGCTTTTTATTTTTCCCCTCGACTTTTTGCGGAGTTTGCTGCGGTTAGTCAGGGATTATTTGGCGTTTCACAGAGTCCTGTTCCTTGTATGTTTTGTTTGTGTGTGGTGTGGCCGTTGGCGGTATAGTCGGCTTCGAGGAGCCGACGCGGCTTTAGGACCTGCCAGGTACGATACAGTCTTTTCGGGCCGTGCGGGTCGCTGGTTTTTGCAACAGCGTGCCGGTGTGATATTGCTGACCCACGGTATCGGTGATGGAGCAGTGTCTTAGGACTTAGCCCCCCTAAGCCAACATACGAGAGACACTGGTTTCTGACGTACCGAAAGCAGGTATACTTGACGACTGTAACAATCTTTCCATGGTTCAGCTGGTTAATGTTCAAAGAAAAAGAAAGGATTTTGTTCACGTGGTGTATTTTTGACGAGTCAACGAGGAATGTGGATTTTGCTTGCCTAGACGGAGAAAAAAAATCAAATTGTTGTGTCGTATCGTTTATACAGCCAGAAGTTAGTCATGCCTCAGTGGGCGTCTGGTGTCTGAGCTGTAGATGAGCAACTTAACCAGTGCGGTACAACCGCTAGCCTGCAGGGTCTTTAACGTGCGCCGCGCAGTAGTGATACACAACCGCAAGCAGGTGCGATGCTCATGCAGATCGAAACGGGCGGGGGTGGGGATTGAACCCAGGATCCCTGGGTTCTGCAGCGCGAGCTTTCGCTCCATGTGCTCCGGGCTGTAGATGTTGAAGGTTTTTAGGGCATCTCTACGCAATTATTCTAAAAACAAAACAAAAACACTTGCTTCACAGACTTTTTATTCTTGATTGAAAGCTGATCATAAGGATTCGGACCAGCGAGTCGATGCGCGCTGTGGTGATGTCACTCTCGTTGCAGAGCAAGTCGCAGGCATTGTGGGTCGCTCGAGTTGTCCGCGCAGAGTCGAAGAACAGTGCACGAGCTCATTCATAACACAGCTCGCAGTAGTGAGCTGGGACATCAGCAGGCGGAGCACGGAAAAGAAATGAGCACGGAGAAAATTGAGATAACTAATGTTGCACTTCATTAGGGATTTTTAGCAAACCGTTACCGTGATTCACGTTACCGCACTACCGGAGCCTTTGAAGCATGCTTTTAAACTTTGTTAGCTTGACTAGATGGTCGTTCTTCCGAAATAAAACCAATCCTATAAGGTGTGCTCCGAGGAAGCGTTCTCAGTCCGTTTTTATTCAATATAGTATATTTTATCGATATCATAAACATAGCTAAAACTGCACAATTTGTTATTGATGCAGATGATACCAGCATTATTGTTTTCAGCTAAATATCCCTCGGACCTAATTGCAAATTTAAATAAAACAATTCGACATCTGACATCTGGGAAAAAAATGGACTACATGTAATGTGTTGAAAACAAACACACATCAAACAAAAGCAATTCTCTTGCGCCCAAGAACAAAAGTTTATGCATCGATAAAGATATCATGTTGCGCAACTCAAAGATAGGACTAGTCGACGTCTTTAAAACGCTTGGCGTGTTATTCACAGATCGGTGCTCTCAAAGCCACGGGCGAGAGAAAAAGGAAAGCCGATTTTGTACGAATTTTAATTGACGGGCCAATCTCCGAGGGGAAGAAAAGCGATGTATGGGGCACACAAAAGGGGTCCCGTTAAGAGGGGAGCTCCCGTTTGTCCTCTTCTCCAACTACTTGGTTTACCTTTGGTAAGGGCTGTCACGTGCTTCGCGTCCGTGGCTCTGATTGGCTCGCGGGGGCCGTATAGCGTTCGCTCTTTCCCGAGTTACGGTAAAAGGAAGCACAGATCGACGCTTCATCACATTCTGAGTTGCCACTGCCTTTGCCACAACAGTGAAAGAAAAGCGCGACTTTTTTTGTTTGTTTGCTTATGATTAGCAGAAAACCGACTCCAACGGAACCTTGCTTTCCAGGTTGGCATGTGAAGGCTCCGTCCTTGCGTCGGTGATCCCATTAGAACGACGGAAGTGTGCGAGCAAAGCCCGGTTCGACCTCACGTCCCTATAGCATGGAACCGGGCAGTTTGGAAGCGTGCATGCAGCCTCGGAGCAGTTCCTGCGGGGACGGTGCGCGACATAAGCGCCTTCTTTGTTTCCGAGCTGCTGATTTATTGAGGCTTCGTGCGTCCCCTCCTCGCGGTGCTGCGGCCTTTTATCGCGGGTTATGAATAGGCCTAATCTCCGAGGGGACGCTGTTTTGCGCGCACTGTCACGAAAGGGAAGATTTGGGCCGTACATCATCGCGCCGGATCCGGTTCTTCTTGCGGGCCCCTGACCATTTTTATCGCCGTATTTGAGTCGTCCCTTTTGACGCGTCTGGCGCAGAGCGAGCATTCACCGATTTCAGGGCGATTCACGCTAGTACCCGCGCTAAGGCAATGCCATCGAAAGAACCCCCCCCCCTCCTCCTCCAATCCCCCCTCCCCCCAACCGTCGAGATTCAGCATATTTGCCGCTTGGGGGTGTTGGGGATCCGCCAACGACGACGTAGTGCGCAGGCCTTGCCATCTACGTGGTGCTGTGCCAGCAGGCTGGGGACAAAATAGTCACATCGTTTCAACATTTTTTTTTTCTTCTTTAGTTTCGGAAATGTGCAATTAGCTGAATGGAGCAGAAAGAGGACGTTCAGAATAAAAAGGAATAATCTTTTGATCGAGTGTGTTCAAATTACTCTTTTAGGTTCGGGCTGCTGAGGTAAGAGAACGCACATATTTCGGTGGTTTATGTGCTTGTCACATTCGCCTATTTAATATATTACACTCTTTTCCTTCTTAGTCGGCGGCAAGTGGCCAGCAGTGTGCTTTAAATTGAATAAAAAGAGCCATCGAAATCGCCAACGAATTTAGTATATTCTTGTTCCTGTATGTCCGTATTCCTGCATTCGATTAACCCGCCGACCAATGCCGCGAAAACTCAGTTGAGATCATTTGTCCGGGGTCATTCGGTACGGATCCCCTTGCAAAACAAATCCAACACCGCCGGGAAAAAAGGAAAAGGGCTGCAGAGTTGTATTTAGAGAGAGTTTGGTCACTATGGGAGGAGGCGGGCAGAGCCGGGGCGTGCACCAGACGCAGAACAAGCACTTGACATGCTCTCATAGCCAACTCGAAGGTGAAAATGATCCCCTTGCGGAGGTAGCGGGAATCAGTTTTAATATGTGCGTAAGAGTTGAACGCAGTAACTCTTCACGGCTGAAAATATGGTGCGTGTGATATTTCGATTACGACCGTCCAAAAAGATGTAACAAACGAATGTGCCGCTCAGACTGTGTTTTGCTCGGACAGAACCTAACCACTCGGATGGCAGATTGCCGGCCCTCGGCGCGTTCGTTCACGCTTTTTATGTCTTATATTTCTTTATAAACCTTCCACAATAGTTTATCATGACTTTGATCATGGACTAGGTGCAGCATACTTTCGGTCCCCTAAGAGTTACTCCATCGCAATTATTAATTTTGTTTTTCGCGACCACCGCCAGGGTAGTATTTATTCGCGGGTTCTAGCTGGCTACGTTCGAATTCGTGAAGGCGCCCTGGAACGGGCCCAGCACGCTTTGGACCAACGGCGCCTCCTCCTTTGTTGCCCATCTTTCCCGATGAATGTCCAAACTCTCTCCATATGTACGGCTCTGGGCCCAACCACATGGGACATGCTTCGCACGCCTCGCCCGCGTCAGCGACACCTCGTGGCGGCGCGCGTCGCTTCGTGCCGATATCTGTCCCGGCAAGATGTTGGCGACGGCCCGCGCGTCGCATAGTTGCGGGTGATTTCGAGCGACGCACGCCGACGCCGACGTGGGCAAAACGCGTAAAAAAATACGCATAAGAAACGCTCCATGTTGTTGGGCTTGAAGCGTCATCGATGGTATGGGAAGCTCGCGCTCGTTGCGGGACATCTTAACCTTCCCCCGGACGTTCTCATTGATTACAGATGTCGCGCACTTTTGACACAGGGTGCTATTGCCCGTTGGATTGCTCTCGGGTAAAAGAGGAAAACTGTGGAACGATTACAGAGTGACCAAGGGGAGGAAGTGGCCGAGTGGGCTAACGCGTCTCAGCTCGGAGCGTGGAGCGAAAGCTTGCGCTGGGAACCTCCTAAGTTCGATTCCCCACCGCCCCCGCCCGTTTCGATCTGGATGAGTTTCGTACCGGCACGCGTTCGTGTGATCACTACTGCGTGATGCACGTTAAAAACCCCAGGTTAGCGGTTGTACCGCACTGGCTAAATTTCTCATCTACAGCTAAGAGACCGATTACCCGTTGAGGCGCATCTCCCCATCAAGGCTGTATAAACATAAAGAGCAAACCAATTTTTTTTTTTTAGAGTGACCAACTAACGACTCTACAGAGGGACGGATCGCACAAGTCCGGGCGCCGCTCCCCTAGCGGCGCGGCGGAGGCAGACATGTGCCACGTGGCCGCGACGTTGCTCACCAGCGCTGGCAGGAGTAATTTGAGCGCGGAAGAATCATTAAGCCGGAAGACACACGGGCGGACGAAGCCCGGCTACATTGTTACACTAACCACTATGCAAAGCAGCCGACCCTTATGGACGCCTCGCGTGCTGCCGACGATGAACGGTCCCTGCTTCGGGGCTGAGCGAGGAAGGATCTCGCGAGGTGCTGTATGCGCGTGAGGGCAGGCGGCTTAATCGTTCACTGGACCAGTCGAGTAAGTGTTTCGTCAGCCCCGACGCTCGTTCTGTGGCCGCCGCCTCCGACGCACGCAGCGTCCTTTCGTTTTCGTGTGCGCGCGGTGAGGTGCACACACCGCGCGCGTCCGCGAGGGAGCTGCAGCACCGCGTTCGCTCCCCCGCGGTGGATTTTGTATACAGGTACATTCTGGAGCGGTTCCACAAACGGAAAAGGCAAGGATACGAGGGCGAGCCTCCTCGCAGGTCACATGGGCAGCACACCATCGGCAGGTTGCGCATGACGTCCAGTCTGACGGGTACCAACGTCACCGAAAAGTGGAGGAGGCGAGGAGGAAGCCTGTGCTTCTTAGCGTGGTTGATGTTCTCACAGAAGACGGACGGCCGGACTTCAACTTTCACTTCACGTGCTGCAGTGAAGTGTCGCTTCGCGCCTTCTGGAGTTTCTTGTTTAAGCACCTTTTAGCCAAGCGGTTTTATTATTTGCAAGCGTGATCGGAGATTGCTCTCAAGATGCGGGCACCTAACTACTTTCGGGCTGCTCCAGATCTGCTAGTAGAAGTTTAATGGACCACAGCGTTTGGACGGTGTCTATAGTCTGAGCCGGTTCTGTTTCTGTTCCTTTTATTTTATGGCTGCAGATTTTCAAGCCTCTCTTTTAGTTAGCGCTTGAAGAGCACGTATAAATATTAATGCCGGAATGCAGAAAAAAAAAGAATGAGGCTGCTCTATTTTTTTAGAGCGCACCTTTAGGCGCCCGCTTCCGCGTTGAGCGGCGTTGGCGTCGCCTTCACCGTCAGCTTAACCGCGCGCGTTGCATTATGGTACGTCACAGTTTCCCCGCTAGATTTAGCAGGGAATTGAATTGGTGTTGAGTTCACATGACGTCAACCTTCCCAAAAAATTTAGCGGGGAAAGTGAATTTGTTGATAGGTGACGCGACACGAAGTCATGTGACGTCATCTTCCCCGCTAAATTTAGCGGGGAAATTCAATTGTGGGGTTACGTGGCGTCAATTTTCCAGCTGAAGTTAGCGGGGAAGCTGTGGGAGGAGGGGAGGTGTGGAGGAGGAGGAGGGGAGGGCACAGAGGAGGAGGAGGGGAGGGTACGGAGGAGGAGGGTACGAAGTAGGAAGAAGACACGGAAGAGGAGAAGGTGTGCAGAACCAGTATGTGAGGAGTGTGATCTATATTTGTAAATATAAATATATTACTTTCTTAAATTGTATAGCACGGTATATCGCAAAATCAAAATACCTCTAGAGCTGCGCTCTCATTTCGCATTACCAAAATTTGTAGACATCGTTTTTTTATGAATTATAAGTGTTAATGTTGTTCCATCTTTTGCTGGCGTGAGTTCGTGTTCTTACTGTGATGCACGTTAAAGTCCTCGACAGTCGTAAATTTTCACAGTTCAGTCAAAGGCGCAGTCGCGTGAGCCTCAGCAGGCTGCTTGAAGTGTACGAGAACTGACTGCTGCATAAAGGGTACTTTCTATACGCCGTTCACCGTTAAGGGTGAAGGAGCATAAAGCCACGCAATCGAGCCGATGCCACATCAAGACACACTTACTGGGCGGAGTCCGGATGTTCTTCGTTATCTATTACCATTCCCTTTATCTTAATTTCCTGTTATGTTCAAAAACCAGAGCACACGACTTTAAATCTACTGAAGTGTATTCGGTACATCCCGGTCCACATGTAAACAATTTTCATGTGGCACGATGTCCTTAATCGCCAGTTAAATTGCTTTAAGAAAAAAGAAGACAGAAGAAAAAAAAACACGAAGAACGTTAACGAGCTGGTGAAGGTGTCAATATGTGGTCCCCAGCTGCGGTAATCTTTGTTAATTGTGAGAGTCTCTTTCGTTCGTCTATTTCGCAAGTTCAGACGGCGGGAACTCCGTCAATGCCGTGTGATGGATTGGTGCCGCTCGCGTCGGAGGGAAACCTGACTTCGCTTTCTAGTTTGCCCCAAATTTCCGCCTGCCAATCGAGGCAGGGAAGCATTGGCGCTCAGCGGCGCGGCGCCACGCCTTTTCACGCCAAAAGTTTTGTCTCGGGATTAGAGCGTGTCTCGGCTAAACGTCCGCTATCGAAGCTCGCATTTCCTCGCGAATTTTTATTCGTTTCGGTCTCGGCTTCCGAAATCACTTTCCAAGGACGGCGAGCCGAGCGCTCGCTACATTATGACAGGCCATTTCGGTATTACCCTTCATGGGAGAGCCCCAAGCTCGCGTTGAGATTTCGTATCTCGTGCTTTCTGCTGTTGTTGTTGTTATTGTTGTTTGCATAGCATCTGTTTCTGTTGTTTCAAAAGCGATCAATCAGGGTCTGATCGCGCGGACGGCGTCTAAGAATGATCAAAATCTTTAAAGTATAATGTGCCATGGCTGGATTACCAGATAATACTTATCAAGCCCGAAGCCCTTGCCACACAATTCAAATCGCCTGAAACGGTTCATGCTATCCGCTTCCCAATAACAAGGCCATAGGACTAAACCTACTACGTCACCTAAAGTGGCCACTGCGGGGCGCTAATTGGACATGAACACTGCGTTAGTGTTCGACTGAAACTCGTGTCCAATCATCCCCCGGTGGTGTCCCTTTCAGGGGACGGAGAAAATTCAGTGTTATGGCCTCGCTATCTCGGAGGCGTTGTTCGTGCACCGATGGTGACGATATGTACCATAGCGGGAGAGAAGGGAAAAACGGGTGTGCTTTATTTGCCTTCCGCACTCTACACTACCACAACTAGGGTGCTACGACAAACGTGGTCGCGTCTCTGTCGCTTAGCATGGTTCTTGAATCACGGTTTTGACGGTGGAAAGTCCGTTTGAGTTGAGATGGCATCTGGAGTGCCCTCTGCGACAACGTTATTACATAATATACTGTACAATCAGCACACTGATTTGTCCGCAGAAACGCATTGCACGTATTAAACGAGAACCTGCTTGATCGTTTCACCGCCGGTAGGTATTTCCTTCTTTCTAAGGGACTGCAAATGAACGTTCAAAAACCTCTGAGCGATTGTGTCATGTTCCGGATGTTACCAGCGCAGCCAGTTTTATAGCATGGTGCTCTTGGCTACGGGACAATTGCACGGCTCGTTATTCATAATTTAAAGAATTTTGAGGGCGTATAGCGCCACGCGGAGGAAGGAAGGAGCGCAGCGGTGCGTTAACACTTCCCTCTGCCCTTTTCCTCCCCTTCGCTGCATGCGCAGAAACGGGAGCTGCGTAGTGGATTAGGAACTGCGTATTAGTAGAATAGTCGAATAGGCGCGAAGGCACTTCGCAGTCAGATTTGCATGCGCGGAGGGAAGATATTGGTGCAATGTCCCACAAGAAGAGAAGCGTTGATAAGTGAAGCAAGTCCCCTATACATTCAGAGTACGTGGCTTGCACGTGAATTTATCGTACTGGGCTATAGATCAATCATAGTTTTTCGTGCCGAGGAGAACGGATTCGGAGGTGCGACGTAGGTGCGCACTCTGCAGTATAGCCACCGCAATGAGAGGGGGGGGGGGGGCATCGGTGGACGAGAGTGTAATGCCCGAGTCCCACTCGGGCGACAAACAGAAACAAACTACAGCGACAAGCCTCAAACCAGAGTTTCTCGCGGTTTGACAGGTTTTGTAAAATCAAGGAGGTTATGCTCAAACACGAGCGTCATGCACGCGAGGGTACCTTTGGGATGCTTGCAATCACTCGTGCTTATACTTCACCAGCACCGAACGACTAGACGCCTGCCAAAGGTACCATCGTTAAGCATTCTGCATGTGTTTGCGGCTTGTCGCTGTCGTTTGTTTCTGTTTGTTGCTCTAGTGTGACTCGGGCATTAGCGCTCCGCAGCTCGGAGCACGTGGGGCGAAAGCTCGCGCTGCAGAACCCAGGAATCATTGGGAATTCAATCCCAACTCCTGCCCGTTTCGATCTGGATGAGCATCGTACGGGCGTGTGGTTATGAGTCACTATATTGAGTAATGTATATGTTGAAGAACCCAGGCTAGTGGCTTGTACTGTACTAGCTAAATTCCTCATCTGCAGCTGAGACACCAGATGCCCATTGAGGCTGACTAACTTCCGGCTCTATAAACGTGCACACAGCACAACGGACCCTTTTCGAGTAACGAGCGCCGTCTGGGGAGTTGCCTGCGAACTACAAATGATGGGCAGCCCAACGTGCCCCCGCCCGTCACAACACATTGGCATCGTGCCGTTGTATCGGTTTTCAGTGATTTTTATACCAAATACTATAAACACTAAAAAAACAAAGCGTCAAAATAGACTGAATACGTGCGAAGAAACATGCTGAGAATGTTGGTCATGTGGTACGGTTGCTTCCGAAAATAGCGACAGCGGCAAGATAGGCATAGGGAGAGAGTGCACGTACGAGCAGAAGCTTACTGGAAATATGTCGATTACTTTACCGCAATGGGAGGCGATGTGACGTCAGTGCAAGCCGTATTCGTTGGCCACGTGGCACATTCCATCTCATTCCGGTAACAAGTGCTCCTCGCTAAAAGAAAGACACCTTCAAGAGCTATCACACGTTCATTCTATTTGACGGAGTATGTAAGCCATGCTATTCTTTGCAAACTTAGTTTTCCAACCACGGCGTTCCATTCGCCCCTCCATCTCTCTCCCCCACCTCATGTTCACCAACCGGAGGTTCTGCCCGTCCGACCGGGCTCGCGGCAGCCGTTGGTCGGCGACGTTCAGGCCATCATTTGCATGGAGGGAGAGATGTGAACGACCTTGGCGACCAGCGAACGCGTGCATCTTTTTTTAACTTTTTTCTCCTTCGCTCGCTTGAAGATGGGGGTCTCAAGTGTGTGGTAGCCTTAATGGTGGCTCCCATTCTCTTTTAACTAGCAGCGCCCCTTTCGCGCCGACCGCTGCTAACCGAGGCCGCATTCCGCGCGACGCGGCTGCCCGGAGTCACGCAGTTAGTAATCCACGATATAGAGAGAAGCTGATGGTAGTCCCCTCTTTCCCTCCTCCATCCCGGTCACGTGGGTCTGTCCCCGTGACGCCTTGGGCGTCCTGTCGCTGACCGCAACAACCCCCATTTTGCCCCAAGTGGCCCCTAGTCTGACGTCCATGGTACCACGAATGGCTAGCGGCACCAGGTTTCGTGCCGGATGCTTTGTTGCTATTCCCGAAAAGAAGCTCTCCCTCTCACGCTTTCATTCCCGTCTTCTTCTTTTTTCCCCTTCCCGTGAATAATGATGACCATAATTCGAGCGATTGCAACAGGTTGATACAAAACTAACGACCGGATGGCGCGCTGCTAGCCTTTGCAAACTACGAAGCCGCGATCCCACCGCTTATACGTCGTACTAAAGGACGTCTGCAAAAGTTGTCCGAGACGTGTTTTTTTTTCTCGCAATAAGGTCCCGCCACATTGGTCGTGCAAATATTGTCCGCAGACGCGTTCGAAGCACACGCATGTATGAAGCAAACATTCTTCGAAAATGCTCTAGTCGTGCCCGCTAACAATTTTGTTATCAGGGAGTTTTCGTAGACCGCGTTTCCCCCTCCGCTAAGCTCTCCGCAACGAAGAAGCCACTGCTGCGCATGCGCGACGATGGCCTCGATTGTAGAGTTCCGGGTATCGTAGCGGGCTGCGGAGAGCGTTGCGGGCCGGTTAAAACGATTTACGAAAACTCCCTATTATGTCTGCAGGGAACGTCGTGACACTTGCATGACGTGTGAGCACTGAGACTCGAGGCATCGCAACTCCAACGGCGTGCGTTTAGTGCTCCTTGGCTCCGTTTCACTTTTCAGCCGCCAGGCCGCACCAGGTTTCGCTGCGCACGTTTGGCTCGACGTGAAGTTTCAACACCGACAAGTCAGCCGCCATGGTATTTGCGGGACCTCACGAGACAACAGTTGGCACTCCACGACTCAGTGTGGGGAGCGCTGTCCCAACGCTTAGCACGTACGAGCGCTTGGGCAGTCACACCGAACGCTACATCTAGCCGCTGAACGAACTAGGAAGATGACGAATGCAATGACGTTGCGCTTGGACGCTGTTCTCATTGGTCCAACTGGCTTGTTTAGCGTCGGGTTATTTTTGACTTGGGGTGAAACGAAGGTTTGTGGTCTACCGTGCTGGCCGGTGTTGATCGTCGACATCGTCAAGTTTTCCAGACGATGTCGGTGAAGTCGGGAGCTAAATGTCGCGAGAACACTTTTTGCAAACTAGTAGGATGGTGGATACTGCTATATGACAGAACCAGATTCGGCTCTTCTACTCCCGATGAGATCACCTGGTTATCGCGTCTGTTGCGTTCCTCCATGCCGTCGCTACAGGGCTCCGCTGCGCTCGGGACGCTCGCATCAATGTTCAGCGCCTCTCACCAGAGCGCGTGCGTCGAGCTTCTCCGCTTTGCACCGAAGTGCTAGGAGCAGCGGCTGACCCGGAAGAGAACTGTGTTGAGATGGACCTGTGTACAGTTGCTCTTTGACTACTGAATATGCCACTCGCATGGGATACGGAACGTTTAATAAACCTGTTTGTTCGATGTATTTTTTTTTTCTTCTTTGCAGAGTTGGCGTTCTTACTTTAGTTACAAAGGGAGAAAGTTCGGGCTAAAGGTGAAGCACCTATTGAACTCTTAACTTGTCACCGACCATGTGTTGTGTTGGCTGTGCCCACACACGGTGCTTGCGGTGGTCGAATGTTTCGCGGGAGTGACCTACTGCGCATGCCCACTTTTGATACACACACAAAAAACAAAAAAACAAAGACGGCAGCACGTACAATGCGATTATTCGAATATCCCGCGTAGCCGGCCGATGAGCGTGTGTTGAAGTGGGTTACTCGGGGCGACCATAAATCACCGCGGGTAGGTCGGCGCTTACCCCTTCCGGTGGGGAGGGGGATAGGGGGAGGGGGGCGTGGCGCCGATTCCGGTGATTCAACCCCCGCAAGCGCGAGCCAATGCGGCACGCGTCCCCCTTAATTGAGTTATTCAAATGAGCAGTCGGGGAGGGCATCGCGAATGGCGCCGGTACGGTGCACACAATTCCACCTAGAAGACGAGGCCCGACGATGACGTCATCGTTTGTGGACCCCGACCCGCCCCCAGCGGCAAGCACGCTGAGCAGGCGCCTTTTCCGCAGCAGGCCGATCTCCAACTTGGAGGAAGTTCGCGGAAGCTTCGCAGGCGGGAGTTGGGATCGCCGCGGCGACGACGACACTCGCGTTCTCGCCGCACATTTTACCGGAACCTCTAGCAGCAACCGCCAGGAACGAGGCGTCATGACACTCCGGCTCCTGTGACGTCATCTGTTGCCTCTTTGGGACCAATTTTGATGTACGGGCGCCGGGCGGGGACGTTTAAATACACCAACTGGAGACGCGTGCCAGACACCGACCGCAAGTGCGTGCTGCACCGACGGTATAGGTCGTATGGGCCGCGGGGCTCGACAGTAATACGCCCGATGCGTTTGTGAAAACATCCCGGTTTACCTTAAAGGGCAACTCCGGCCAAAACTCAAAATGAAATAAATTACTGGTATCGCTGTAGTGACACAAAATATGACCCCAGCCAAAATATTACATCCGTGGGACGCCGCATTCTCAACTAATGCCGATAATAAAAATGCGACCCGCCGCAAGCCGCTGCTCCTTAGCGGGCGGCCAGCGGGTTGCCGATCGCTAAAGCAACATTGAGCCGTGACGTCAGTGTCGTTCTCTTTTTTCCTTCGGTCCGGGCGTTGCGCGGAGTGCGCTTCTTTGAGCCGCTACCAGCACTACTTCGGCTTGTGATTGGCGTGTTTAGCCGTTGCTTTTATCTGTAGCCCGTGTAGCTTCGGTATAGCCTTTTGTTTATTTGCTTGTGAGGACTCCAAGACTCGTTTTAAGGCCGATTCACACAACGGACTGATCCGCGGATGGATTCATCACGTGACGACATGTCCGCGGTTCGTCCGTCTCCCAAGCGCGTCCACACGAAAGAGACGACGAGCAGACGCCAGCGAGGACGGACCGAATCTGTTCGCCACCCCACAGTGCCGCGAAACTCCAAGATCGCACCATAGCACGTTGTCCAAGAGAGAAATCGACGTTTGCTACCGCGATAAAGAATCGTACGCCGCTGCTACGTACAGATGAGACAAAACACCGTGATAGGCTTCCCGCGAAGTGCCACTAGCTTTATTAACCCAAGGCATGACAGTGACATCAGGCATGGTCCTGCTCGAGAAGGGTTCGGCGTAGATGCGACGAAGTTCTGGGCTCGCGAAGGGGCGTTTGGAGATGCCTTCACACACTCCGCGTTCGGGCACAACACTCAAGTTTACCACAGCCACAAGAGAGGTCTTGCTCGGTGAAATCCTGATTGGACGTGCAAGAATTATCGCGGCGTGCTAGACGAGTTTTGACGGAAGCTTCTTGACGCGGACCCGGAGGAGTGCCGGAACCTGCGTCGCGTCAGCCAGACACAGTTTCTGCAGTTTCTTTCACGCGTGAAACCAAGAATCGCGCAACCAACTGAACCAGCGAACGAACAAAACAACGATGCGCCATTTTTATTTTAAACGTCAAGAGAAAAAAGCCAAGAAAACAATGTACCGCTGCCATACTAAACACTTTCCGAGTCAATCCCCCGCCAAAAATCCGCGGGTGAAAAAGGCGCTCCACTTTATCAGTCCGCGCGTCCGCGGACGAGGAGCGGAACGCAGGAATCGCTGACGTGCCGGTCACGTGGTGCACGGTCCGCGGACGAAAATCGCGATTCAGTCCGTCGTGTGAATCTGCTATTAGCGAGCAACTCGGTGCGCCCAAGACTGCCCAGCTGTTCCTCGAAAGATGCCGAGCGCAACTTGTAGCGCTGTGGGCTGCTCAAACAACCCGCTGCGCAACACGGAGGTGCTTTTTCACAAGTTTCCGACGGACGGGAAATTGGAGAAGGTGTAGGTGAACGCTGTTCGAGGAGTGGACTTTGGACTTCGGCTTTTACGCGCCTGGGGAAAAAATAACAAAAAAACCGACGTGTACAACCGAGCACACGTGTGTTCGGGCGCCGCGGCCCGCGCCGGAGAGCCTCAAAGCATCGTGTCTGGGACTGACCCGCAGCGCGAAAGCGAGAGGGCCCCCAGTACTGTACGTCACTGGCAGCGCGGCGTAGAGCAACGCCGCTCCATCCACGGAGCCCCAATGACAATTTAGGCCTAGCGATGAGTATGGAAGATCGCACACACGGCGACAGCTGCCGAGTACGGCACCGAACGAGTTCACTCGTTTTTCAGTCGCTAGCTTTTGGGTATATACAAGCGACGAGTACGGCATAGCGCACGCAAGGCGGCGGCCGCCGAGTACGACACCGCACGAGTTCACGGGTTTTCCAGTCGCTAGCTTTTGGGTATACGCACTAACTCTTGCTACATATGCTGGATAACTACCACGTATACAGAATTAAAACAAAATCAGCTTACCTCCTATCTTTAGACGGCTAGCGCAACAGAGGTAGGTGCCGCTCGGCCAGCGTACTCGTTGAACGAGAACGATCCTGACGTCACATTCCCATAGCGACTGATTTTCAGTGTTGCCGGGGCCTCGGGTGGCTAGTTTCGGTTTTGTTGGCCGCGCCCCAAACAAAACTTTGAGGCGTCGATATCTTTAAAACTACGCACAATAACGAGAAAAAAAATACACCTTGCAATTCAGGGACGCTGACTGCACTAAAAACAGGCATAAACCCAAAATCGAAAGTGTGGACCGGAGTTGCCCTTTAACTGGGCATGAAGTAGAACGCGGGCTTCAAACTCGGGATTGTGAGAACTAGGAAACTCGAAAATAACAACGCCTTGCATCGATGAACGGTTGAATGAATTCGGCTGGTCCTTTCGAATCCGGATATGGTAGACTGCGTCCCTTACTGCTGGCTAGGGGCCGATTTGTTGGTGGCCTCCGAAATTTCCTGAGAGCAAAGCTCTCTTGACATTGACTAGGCAGCTTAGCGTGTTGGCTAAGTTGTTATACGCGATTTATGGGCGTCATCATGGTGGTAAGAGGGATGTCGTTCGCCTGTTCGACGTATTCCTCAACACTCACAACCATACGTTGAGCGTACAGTGCTCTGCACGCAGAAGTGCGTTGATGTGAGCGAGTTCTTTCCTTTTACTGCGATAGCCGGTGTCGGCGGTATTTCACGGCACATCGCGTGTGTGTTTCATGTATGTACGTCGTTACCCGCTACATTTAGTAGGAATCGAGTGTCACGTGACGTCGTGGTGCGCCGTGACGTCACAGTGTCACGTGATATCACCACATCACGTGACGTCACACACACGAACACCGTCCTCTAAATTTAGCAGAACACGTAAGACCGCTAAATTTAAAGGCGGCAGAGTAAAGCCGCAGTCACGTGTACTGTAGGCAACGATGTAAAAAAGCACAGACTTCCTCGTTTTTTTTATTGACGCACGTACACATTTTCGGAACGTGTTATAGTCCCGACGAGGGCTAGACCAGGAAGTTTCGATCCAAAACTACGTGCTCTTTATCAGGTTGACGTTCAACGAAGGTTGTGGGAACCGTGAAACACGAAGAAAGAAATATTGTTGCCGAGAGTATGTCACGGTGCAAGAGACACTGTTCGCTGCAGGCGCGATGATAGAATTATCAGCGTTTGCTTCATACAAACGCGTGAACATGTCCACAGGCAGGTTACGTTTGACAACCGACATGGAAAAAAAAAACCGTTCTAAGAGCAGTTTGACCGCTACCTAACTCTCCGTGTGCATCGTCTCAGCTGTCGCCGAGGTTCATTTGCAGCACGCTGCAAAGAACCGTGAAATTTCTCGCTTTGTTTTTCAACTTTCTCCGTATGTTTTGTTTTGTATCGAAGTGAAACAACAAGAAGCAACTGCGTCTGGACTGCTTGCGTGGTCTGCGAGACATCCCTGGTACCCGCGGCCGTCGCTTTTTGCGGAGCGATGCTCTTTTCGGCATCCAGTCGTCCCTATACCCGGTCTCGTCTTTACGACGGCTCATATTTGTCGGCCGAGCAGCGTCCCGACATACACGCAGACAGCGGTCACATAGCCATCACTCTGCGGCGGCGACCAAACGTTCGCTGAACAGACGGACATCGTCGGGTCCCTGGCCGCATTCCCATGCACGCGCAGACGAACTGTAACCCTCCTTCTAGCCCTCGCACAAGCACGAGACATACACACACGGGCGCAGACACACGCACACACTATTTTACGATCCTTTATGCCCGGCCGACTCGAATATACGCCGCGGGGTTCGGAACAAAGAACAAAAGCTACGACCCACTGCGACACGCCGCGGGCGCTTCGAGAACGAGCCAGATGCGGAGGCGTCGCCGTGTATATACGCGGTATACGGGCACGTTTCCTGCTCCAGTTATTCGGGCCCAGAGTGACATTTACGTTCCCTGCGATCCGGGTTGGAGGAGAGAGAGGGAGAACAGGCCCACGCACCTTACAAGCGAAACATACACCAATGACCCAACATGCTCGTATGCCCCGAGAAAGAGCGAGAGAAATGTATTGGTGTTGTGGAGTGTCTTGTGGCGGCGGTACTACACGCACTGAAGCCGATGTGGGTGCCGCCATGTTTCTTTTTTGGTTGGGGGTATTATTTATCGCAGTGGCAATATAGGCTCCCCGCTCCGGTTTATTGTCTCAGTAGGCGGGGTGTGCGCTGTTAAAAAAGATAAAAAAGAGTGTGTGTGTGTGTGTGGGGGGGGGGGGGGGTGCCGCGGTGAGACGGTTCTTGTCTAACCGGAGCTGGAAGCAATAATTCTGGTTCGTTAGACGGCCCCCTGGCTTGTATTTTGTGATTATTTTCTTTTTTTTTTTTCTTTTTGGCCGCACGGATTGGTGTACACGGGTCGCAGGACTGATGAGTCACGTGGGCTGTCCGTTTCGCGTAGCGGCAACCTGTTCCTCCTAGTCGTAAGCCTCGTGATTCAACCCGTCCCTCCCTCGAAGGAACAAGACGGCAGCGGAGCTGACGTCTAGTTCCTCCTTGAGCCAAGGAAATGGCCGGCCTTGTATACCGCGTGGCGGCGTTCCCCGCTGGTACACTCGCGGATTAGGAAGAGCGCAGACCACGTGGTGCGAGAGTCTCTCGACCGATGGATCCCGAGAAGGACGCAGCTTCCACGTGTGCTGTCAGCTTCGACGTGAGCTGAGAGCACGCGGCTGGTGATGGGGCGGCAGCAGTGCCAGACTGCGAACATGGCTTTTCGGGGGCCGCAGACAATGATCTCTTGTACGAGGAGGAACCGTCTAGACGTCTGAAGAGACTGAGGAATACGCTGACACGGCGCGACTGAAACATTCTATCGTATGCAGTGACTAAGAGTCGGCTCCGTGTCGACACATATGTACACAGCCTGACACTGTCACCGCGAAAAAGTGATTGCGAGTGTTTTAGGTTTTTACTTGAAAAATGAGCGGCTACCATAAACCCTTTCGGAATTCAGTCTATAGCTACCTCGACAACTAGCATCACCTAAGCGTATATCATCTGTACGTGCTAATGGCTGCCTATTTATTGTTGATGAAGGAATAAATTTGAAGACAGGCACACATGCGGAGCCTGCACATTTCAGACGCTAGCGTGACTCATTTGAGGGCGTAATGGAAATCATTACAATGCTCGGGTTCGTCGTGCCTCAAGCAGCTCTTCACCAAAAATCTGGTGGATGTGATTGAGCGATTAATAATACACCTTTTTACTTTTTAGAAACATGAACTGCCGCTTGCGTCCCAAGCGACTTCCGGTCGCTCCGTCTTTGCAAGCCTTTGAGCTTGCTTATGTCACCAGTGCCAGAAAACATAAATGCTACACGGACACGGAAGTTGGAGATTTTGCGAGGACCTTCGGTTGTATACGACCTAAAGTCTTGGAGGAGACAAGCTGGTTTACAAGAATATTAGAAATATTTGAACAGATCTCGTTCTTCGTGCTTCTTTCGGCGTTCACCTGGATAATTGCTGGTTAAATGTTTTGATTGACGTTTCAAGCAGCGGTGTTCAGGTTGGCTTTGTTTATTCTTTTTACGAACCGGAAGTTTTCTGGGATGTCAAAGACTGGAGGACCGCCTGGCGGCGTTTTCGAAGGAAAGGGTTATATCTCAGTTCAGTGGTTCTTAACCCTTGATGTTTCGCGGACCCTTGTGGGTTGGCGGAGATGATGGAGGATCCCGTTCGTGGTGTGAGGAAGGGAAAGGTATAGATTTATTATAATAACGATTTAATAAATGGATACAACTAAGGGGCACTGTGAAGTAGACTTCTCTCATTGACTTACACACGAGAAAACTCACCTGAAAATTGCAACGTTTGTTTTGAATATATATTTAAGAAAAAGAAAAAAAGACAGCGTTTATTGCCGGGCTCGACTGATGAGGCAGGGCTTTACGGACCCTAGAATGTCTTCGCAGACGCCAAGGAGTCAGCGAACCCCCTTTGGGAACCAGGTAAGCGCCCCATACCGAGTGCTAGTTGATGTGCGGAAACGGTCCCCTAAAACTCCCTATTAGGGAGTCTTGGGGAACCGTTTTCGTGTATCGGAAACGGTACGATAGGCTGCGGTACAAACTGCGCAATGCGCATGCGTTACCGCAAAAGACTCTGACATGCGCAGTTGGTACCAGAGGGGCCACCGTAACGTATCGGATGTGCAAACCCGTTTCCCTAAAACTCCCCATTGTCCGAGGCGTGTTTCTTCCTGTATGAGAGTCCTGTTACATGGGTGACACAAAAGGTGTCTGCAGTCATGTTGAAGGATGTTTATGAAGGGAACATGCTCGTGGCGTGCTCGCACATGATTTTGTCATCATGTCTGCAACGAGTGTCTCTTGTACAGTGCACGAACTCGCTGACTGCGACTTTGGGCTCACCTACTGGAAAGCAGCCGTATAAGTTATCTGGCTGGTTTTAAGGCTACAACAGGTTCTGGGTGAAAAGGTACGTAATGTAGGGCTCCACTGTTTCGCGTGTGAGGTGTTGCATTTCGCCACGGACACCTAAGTGCTTTCGCTATCCTGCGCAACGTGTGAACATTTCACAGTATATATATATATATATATATATATATTTCTTTATCATAAAAAGAAAATGAACTTTTTTTCTTCTTTCCTTACCTTGGTCTTTTAGGCAGGCTGTACCGCGTAATTTAAAACATTGCCCGATTTGAGATGAAGGGTTTCTACTCGCCCTCCCTCCCCTTCACACACACACACACGTATATATATGTATAACCACACGCACGCACGTGCGCACATAAATACGCAACACAAACGCACGACCACACACACTCACACATACATACGCACGAAAACTCGCATATACACATATACGCACATGCACGAAAAAACACGCACGCGCTCGCAATCACGTACACGTTCCAAACACGGAGATACGCTCGCACACGTGTACACAAACACGCGCACATAAACGCACACATACACGCAAACGAACACACACAAAGCCGCAGACATACACACAGATATACGCACATGCATACCTATACGTACACAAATAGTTTCACGAACGTACACACTCAGAGACATGGGCAAACACACCCAAACACGCGGGGGAATGCGCAATAAAGTAGCGGGTTTGAAGTGGCGCGTCTCTGCTTGAAACCGATGAGCTCCCGAGTTTTTGTCCGCGTGCGTCGTCCTGCCTAACAGCGCCGCGCGTGCATCATTTGTAGCTATCGTACGCCGGGCGCCGTCTTCAGGAAAACAGGTTCGCGTGTCTTTGTCCGTGAGGGATCATCCCCGGGGGCGCTGATCGATCCTGTAGGGAGAACGCAGCTGCTGCGCCTGTTGGGAAAGCCGGGCTTAAAAGACAAATGAGCGACGACTCTGTGGTTACCGATTCCCAAGCGTTCCGCATGCGCGGTTCTGATGGGAACGCGAGCTGCGGACGATCTGCGGACTGTCTTGCAATCGAAACTCCCGTTCTATTGAACGGTTTTATGAAACCCCGTTTTAGTGAGCCCCGTTTCGTCGAACCCCATTTAGACGAACACCGTTTCACAGAACACCGGTTTATCGAACCCCGTTTCATGAGACACCGGCCGTTTTGTAGAACTACGTTTCATTGAACAGTTTCGTGGAGGCTCCCTTTTATCGAACGCTGTTTGTCGAGCGACGTTTCATCGAACTCCGTTTAATGGGAGCCTGTTTTATGGAAACCAATTTCGTAGAACTCCGTTTTATAGAACTATGTTTCATCAAACTTCGTTTCGAGGAACTCTTTTTTATCCAATTCCGTTTCATAGAACTCCGTTTTATTGAACCATTTTTCATCGAACGTTTCATTGAACTCTGTTTTGCCGAACACAGTTTCATTCATCATCGAAAGACGTTTCATCAAACACCATTTCTTCGAACTTTGGCTCATCAAACTCCGTTTCATGAAATCCTGTTTCATCGGACTCTGTTTCATTGAATCCCCGTTTTATCGAACCTCGCTCCGTGTAACCCCGTTTCGTAGAACCCCGTTTCATCGTTTCATAGAACCCGGCTTCACCGAACACTGTTTCATCGAGGTCCATAGCTTTGAACGCCGTTTTACCGAGGCCACTTTATCGAACGCCATCTGATCGAACCGTAGTAGTCTCCAGTATTGTTAATGTTTTCAGCACAGCCGCTTGTTCTCGGATGTGTTCTTTCGCGCTGTCGGCGAGCGCAACAAAAAAGAAAAAAGAAAATAAGTTGTATTTTGGATGCCTGCCGACGAGCGTTCGCACTATCTGCCCCTAGATGAACCTAGCCAACATGCCCACGAAATAAATACTACAAGCAGCCGAGGAGATATCACACCAAGAATCTGCCAAAAAGCGCGAACATTTGGTGCAGGGGAGTTCCGTTTGAACGAGAAACGTTGCCCACCATTGGCAGCTCGCGCTCCTTTTTGCTACCGGACTGTTCCCTCTTGGCAAACACACGCAACGTCGGTTGCCAATGTAACAAAAGCTGCCTGTCGAAGAACACGAGCAGCAATCTTCAAGAAGTACTCGGGCCTGTTCGTGAGCATGTTTTTTTTTTTGTGTGGCCACTTGGTGAGGCAACAGGGTGCGTGCACTGGGAACGTCTGCCACCATCGTTTGCTCAATGCTCTTCCGATGTGTCCACACTCCGTCCTTCACCCATAAGCTGACAGTGAGGTGGAAGATACACGAGCTGGCTAGACCAACCAGCCGCCTGCCTTTCATTATCGGACCCCCGCTCTGTAAGCAAGCTTACAGCCCATTCTTCCATACTTATAATCGCCTTCAGCGTGCTGTCATTGCTCTGTCCCGCATAATCAGACGCCACGCCAGCGTCCACGGCACAATGACACGGCAATTTTGCCGTATGGATAGCGCCAGGGAAGGTGCACAGAATGGGAGCGGTAATACGTAGCGAAGATAGACGCACTACCGGTCCAACGAGCACGCAGCTTTCACCGCACTGTCAGCTTAGGGACGAACGACGGAATGAAGCGCGTGAGCGTTTCGACAGTCAAAGAGCGAGAGAGCCGGCGACGCCCACCGCCCGTCGTGACTTGCCTGTCCTGCTGCTACTCGTGCGCGCAAGGGCAACGCCTGGAGAGGACTGGGCGCGCGCACTGCTGAAGGACCTTATCCAATATGGCCTACAAGAGAAGCCCTGCGGGCTTCACCCCCCCCCCCCCCCGCCCTGCGTCATCACTAGGGGATCTACGGAGCGCCGTCTAGCCGACGTGACTGTCGCCAACATCGCGTCTTCCAGCGTCTCGCGATCTGCGGCGTACTCTCGTCAAGCTTGGACGTGTTCGCCGCTTGGGGCGAATGGGAGACCCACTAACGATGACGTCACGTGCGGGCCTTGCCTTCTTTATGGCTTTGCCTTTATCTTGCCTTGACGTCGGCATGCGACGAGAAGAACAGCTCTCGCGCCATTGCGCGAATGGGCTTCTTTGTGACGCGTACAAGAGGCAGGATTGCGACGTTGGAGAAGCTGTTTCGGTCCTCACTGGTGTCGTCATCGAGAGTGATGTGACATGGATGAAAACGAGAAACGAAAAAGGCTCGGGTATAAGCCTTTTTCACCCCGTAAGAACCTGAGGCCGGAAGAAGAACATCAACCACACAACATTCTCAAACCAGCTAGTGCTCTACTTCACAGTCACTTTCACGCAGACGTGAACCCTTCCCGATGGTTACGAACACCTCCTCACAAAAGGGTCACGGAAAACGGACTACACTAACTTGCTTGCCTGAGGTCATAACCTTAGAAGGCTGAAGCCATAGCGCTAGAAACTAACTAAAATTGTTGAGCGAGTTTGAGGACACCCTTCAAGAAACACCAGTGTTTATACCCAAAAACCTTTTCACTTAAACATTCAGGGAATATTATGGTTATCATGAAGTTATAATGAAGCTAGTTCACCAGGGGATCTAGGCTCGTCAAACGCAAAGTGATAGTAATAGAAATAATAATAGTAATATTTATTTCGCTCCTGTAGAGCCGCGGCGCCACAAAATGTAAAGTGGCCCACACTATGAAGACTTGTGGCGCCTCATCTAATGATGACGTGATGAGATAGTGTACAGTCGGAGCTGAAATTTCGCGGAGGCTGCAAATTGGACTTGGGCGACAAAAGTGCGTCGTCATCGTTGCGAGAGTCCAGTCAGCGTGCTTCAACGTCGACTCCAATGCTCGACACTCGCTTAGGAACCCTGGGCTGTGGAACGCCTTCAAAGGTCATCCTGGTGATATCCCACGCTGTCCGGTGATAGTTAGGGGGAGAAAATTGGCTTAGTAAGAGCGGGAAGTATCGTATGGTTGTCTTCATAAACTTGGGCTAGGTGGCGCAAGCTACTGCCCGTTACAAAGGGCATAGCCATTAACATTCATCCATCCATCCTTCCCAACTCAAACAATAGCTCCGTTTTTTTTTTGTTTTTTTTTTTTGTTTTAGACGACGAGCGTGCATCTACAGCTTGCAGTGACTCGGGCGTTTTTTCGCCCGAGAGGTGAGCGTTGGGAAGGTGCATAGCGAGCAGCATCGACGTGTCAGCGACACGGACACTGCAGCCGTGACCAGTAGCCGAGAACGGGACACTGATCAGCGGGGTAGAAAAGAGCGCGGCGAATGCAAATCACCCGCTCGCCGCCATTCATCAGGAACAACTTTGCAGGAAGGACGCCTGTCTCGTTCCGGCATTTCGCGTCCGCTCCTTTTCACGGCGCGAGTCTGCGACGAGCACTCAATATCTCCGCCACAAGAAGCGGAGCAAAAAAAAAAAGCAGAACAAAAGAGAGAAAAAGAAAAAAAACATAAAATCGCTTTGCCCATGAAATAAAAGCCGAGACCAATCAGATCGTTGGAAAAAGGGCTGCGTCAGACTCGGACGGCGTTCTCTCCGGGGGCTATCTGGGTCACAGCGCCTGTCGAGCCGTGTACCTTCTTTATATTTCTTTATGTTATTAAAAACTGTCCTACGCGAAATTGAAAACAGCGGACAAAGGCGGGCCGTGATTGAACGGAAAAATAAACGAAGTAACGGCTTTGACGCGTTCCGCCATCAAACGCGATCACGAAATGATAGGGTGGCTTATTCTGGTGGATACTTAGCACGCTGGTTTCCAGCTGCGCTCGTTTCCTGATATTACGTCGGACGCAATTTTCGAAAGTCCATCAGGCAACATTGGCGGTTGCCATTTCTCGGGAACGGAGCGTGTGATGGGATCCTCACGGAACTCTGACGCAGCACGATAATTTTACACACCGGCTGAGTCGAGCTCACGCCGAACCTTGGCGCAGCTCCTCGTGTTGGAGTGTTTGCGGTGACAAGCTCGCTAGGGGTGCTTCTGTTTTCCTCATTGTGGGTAATGCACGCGCTTCCCACGCGGTTGTGTTTTAATTTTCATAAGGCCCTGTCACGCTGAGGCAACAGTTGGACAACTTTATCCGGCAACACGAAGAAATCGTGTTGTCGGCAACCCTGTCACATCGCGGCAACAACAACAACAGTCCGGCAACTTGTTGCTGCTGCCCGGCCATCCTGTTGTCCGATTTGTTGTCCGACAACCCTGTCACACCGCGCTGACGGCGGGGACAACATGGGGCAGAGGCCGCAGAGCACATCCGCCATCTTGATTGTTTACGCAGTAAAAGCATTCATCAAATTATTTTAGCTACACGCCAGCCTTAATTATTGTTAAATAATGTTTTCGAAGCCTTTATTTGAGTTAGACGTTATTGATAGGGAACTAGCTCTGCCCATAGAAGCTATCCCTGTTGTCGTGTTGCCGGCCCGAAATTCGCTCAGCCAGCGATCAGGGCAATACACGTTGTCCAACACAACTTGCTGCTTTTTTTGTTGCCGAAAGTTCTCATACCGAGGCAACATTTCAGTTGTCGTCCATGTTGTCCTGCTGTTGCCGCGATGTGACAAATTTGTCGGACAACACCGGGAGCGAGCAACAAGTTGCGCGACTTTTGGACAACCTGTTCTACTGCTGTTGCCGTCGTGTTGGCTCAGTGTGACAGGGCCTATAGTGCATACAAGCTTGGCATGCCACGTGCTTGACCCACCAGAAGAAGTCGAAGTATCCTCACTCTGGGTTGTCAGAAAATTCCACCAGGCGGCGATACCCAGACTTCTCGCCGCGAATGCTTCCCAAACAATGGCGGACTCGGATAATTGGCGCGGGTGCTGCTAGATGGCGCGCCCACTGCAAAGGGAAAAGCTGCAGTATCATCATCATCATCGTCGTCGTCGTCGTCGTCGATCTATTCTGAGCGAATTTTCGGGATCAGCGTTCGGTTACATCGATTGCGCCATAATGCTAGTGCACGGGCTTTGATTATTCGGAGGTTGTGTAGAACGCGGTCCGAACGCGCGTCATCAGAAGCAGCCGTTGGCAGCCGCGCACTCGCAGGTACACGTTACGTCGCCATAATTTGCGTGACGACACGAGTTGCCGCAGGCAAAAACATGGAGGCGATTTCACTCGACGCCTCCCGCATTTTCGTTGTCACCCGAATTCCGTGTAGCAACGCAGCTTCTTTCACCATTCAATTTTCCGTTCGTTTTCTTCGTGCGGATGGAAACCGAAGAGAGGGGAGATGAGGGCGTGCGTGGACGACAGAGCTGTGATTGGATCGATTAGTGGGTACGCGGAAAGGATAGCCACCTTTGTCGCAACCCTCTGTTCCAATCAGAACGAAACGAGAGCGTCGTCTGCTCCTCCTCGCCGAGTGTCTCGCGTTTGAAGGCCAAATGCCGGCGTTCGTGCGTTCTAACGCCAGATCCTGCGCGAGGAGCACACGACGTCGTACTTGCTCTGAGTGGAGGGATAAGGGATCGGGTCTCTGACGTCACCGCGCGCTCTCATATCCTCCTTTCCCTCAGTCTCTCACCGTATGCTTAGCGCAAGTTCGTCTGCTTCTTTTGGAGGAGTTCCGGTGACGTCAGAAAGAGACGCCGAGCTCTGATTGGCCCTGAATGATGGATAGTGGGTAGACATGAAGGCAGCTTGCTTTGAGGTCTACCCACTATCCTTCCAATCGGAGCCAATCAGAGCTCGGCGCCTTTCTGACGTCACCGCAACTTCTGCGCCAGAAGCGGACGACTTGCTCTCCGTATAACATTTTTTGTTTCTCGCGGCTTTTTCTAATATTTTTGTTTGGTCGGAAATGGCGACCCTTCAAAATGCCCGAGCCTGGCGGCCGTCAACAGAATAAATAACCTTTTTTATTTTTCTCTCCTCTCTCTCTGCCGCTTCGCCAATGTGTATCAACATCACGCCTTTCTTCAATCAGCGTCTCGTTTGGACCGACAGTGGTCGGCGTTCCCATGCAAAAGTCGAGTTTTCTCTTTAGAGCTGTCAGACCGACACGCAGGAAAGCGCATGCACACACGCACATTCACACTCAACGTCGTAAAGAAGTATCCGCTCCCGTCCTCCAGTGTAATCGGTGTTACAATAGAGCGAAAAATTACCACGCCGTTAACGTTCAGGCTGCTTCTTCGTTCTGACGAAGTGCTTGCGATTTTTATTGATTACACCTCATATCGCACGGAACGAGGCGTAGAAAAAGTTAAATGTTGCGTTCCTTTTAACGCGAAACGTTCTCTGCCTTAGTTTCTTCGGATTTTCGGGAAGCCGGGCCCTGTGACGTCACATGAATTTAATTTCTCCGCTAGATTTAGCGGAAATAATTGACTTCACCGGTCCTCAACCCCAGTTCATTTTCCCCGATAAAATTAGAGGGAAAATGACGTCGCATGACTTGGTGTCAGGCTACCTATGCACAAATTCAGTTTCCCCGCTAGATTTAGGTGGAAAATCGACGTCACGTGACCTCGACGCCCATTCAGTTTCGCCCGTTAAATGTAGCGTGGGGAATTACGTCAGGTGACTTCATGTCACGTGCCACTGCCGAGCATTGTTCCGCAGTGGCGCTCGCTCGCAAAGGTGCTCTTTTGGTGCCACTTGATGACTTGCAAGCGGTTTGTTCTTCCGAAGCCTGGCGGAGGGTTTTTCTGGCACTCCGCATTACACTCCGTGTCATTCCAAGTCCGACCGCAGCCGGCTCTATAGACATTTGCATCGCTTGTCACCCGGGCGAAAAAATGCTGAGTCACTGAGCTGTTTAGGCATGTGCAGCGTCTGCTATACCACACAACAGAGCAACAGCGCATGCTCAAAGGGCGTTCCACAGCTCAGCAGACAAATATGGCAGCGCGCAGAAGCCGATGTTTGCAAAGGTCTATAGACCTTCACAAAAGTCGCGGGGGAAAGTAGCTATTTTTGGAGCAAACATTTTCAAAAGTAGCTAAATTCGAAGGTAGATTTAAAAAAAAAAGCTAATTAATTTGGGGCGGCCGCAAATCGGTCGCCCCCAAACTTCTGCCGCTCTAGGCAGCGGCTTACTCTGCTTATTGGTAAGTCCGGCCCTGGGTAACGTGTAACTACGTTACCCGTTACTCTAAAGAAGTAACGTAAGTACGTTATTGGGTACTGTTTCAAAAAAACAAGGTAACGAGATCGTTACTACATTATTGGAGGAAGTAACGGATTAACGGTAACGTCGCTTCCCGTAAAGCGTTATCGGCAACGCCATTGCCTGTAACGAGTTACCGCCAACACCCACCGTTCCTCCGCGATCCATAAATAGTTCGCTGCGTCAGTGCATCTCGCACTGACGTCACAAAAGTCTACCTGGCTACTGCCGTTCCTCTTTGGTCCGCGGGCACGTGGATATTATGCGCATTCTTAACTTGTATCTGACTATATATAGAGTCATAGACATTCTCCACGCGAGCCTCGCCATCTTGAGTCGCGGAACTTCCGGTACGGGGAAAACACCGGTTTGCTCACGTCGCGCCACTGAGAAGTGTTCGCGTTTTAATCGCGACTATCACTCATTCTTGCTCTGCCTCTTCTATACTTTATTACTTAATTGAGGTTGTGAGGTTTTGCTTTTTATTTTTTTGTTCATCCCCATATCGGCTATGTATCAGAAACGTCTCATGATGTGCAATTAGTACATAATCTTGTTGGCATCACACACTATTCAGTATGTGTGTCCGATGTCTCGTGAAAGTTGTTTTCTTCTTCTATTAATTTTCTTTTTTTGCGAGTAATACAATTACCAGGGGCTAGACTCTCTTCACATCACAATCTCGTCTATCTTTGTTCTAGCCCCCGGTGGTTTTCGTTCGAAATAAGGACCATGAATACAACACGATACAATACAATAAGTGGCATGAACTGGCGGCCGTAGTTGGGTACGTTGCTGCTCGGCACGATCACACGATCAGCCTCCACAACGCTTCCACAACGTGTGTTGCACACCAGCGAGATTCTAGTTCTTTTCACAAGATAAGTGAGGGCTCGTTCCGGGCCTGCGATCTAAACACCGCGCTTGATTATGGCTCGGGGTGAATATCGGGTAAACGAAGAAGGTACACGGAAGAGACAGTCACAAGCACGCAGCAGGTCAAAACAAAAAAGCGATGCGTTTTTGCGAACGGTCTTCGTCGTTTGTCAATTGAACGGGACAATGCATCGCTCTTATTCATGGTGTGTAACATGGCGCGTGACATTGAGCGGGGAAGAAGCTAGGGTTCCGAGAGCGGCGCGCCACTGTCCGTGCCAGTGTTCCGTTAGCGGGTCGGCCTTGACGGCGGCGTCTTTTGTTGTGGTGGTGCTCTGACGAGGCAACGCCTTCAAGATGGATCGACGCGTGACGTCGAACCTAGCGGGAGGACACGCGGTTCCCCCTTTTTCTTCTGGGAGGGGCGCTGCTACCGTGCGCAGAGACGTGCCCGGTCGCCCGCCGATAGCGGAAACTTTTGCATCGTTGGTCAGCTCGAAGCTCGTTGGACGACTACAGACGCGGCCTTTGTTTTTCTCTCTCTGCTTAACCCAGAGGCGCGTTCATCACACCGACATGAACAGACGGCTGACGGAAGTAAGCGGTCCAGATATATAAGGTGTTTGTTTTAAGCTCTACAGATCGGTTTAAAAAAAAGAACAGACAATTAGAGCTACACTGCGGCAGTCTGTGCGAGTGAGTTATTCGACCAGGGGGGACATAATATAGGGGTCTAATCTTCACGATAAGTCGGATGATAAACTAAAATCTGTTCAGATAACTTTTTAATTGGTGAACATAAACATATGGCTTTGTTTAGAGACTTGCTGAGTGTCACCGGAAACTTCTAAATCAGCAGTTTAGACAGATTTAGTCTGGGAAGCGCGGTGGTTTGTTCTACGTTTACCATTCGTGGAAAAGGCGAAAGGCTAGCGGCGGGAAAATGCGGGTGATTGATTTTATAATTCGCATTTCTTAACGAAAGAAAGTTCCTGCGAGTCTAAACATTACAGCAAACTTTCAGTCGAATAGCTTCAAACATTTTCTGGCGAAGCCTCGGTTGCTACTTGGAGGCTTCCAAGGAGTTCCTACTCTTTCCAAAAGACAGAGTCACCTAGTGGCAGGCTCTAAAAATGTGATACTTTCGCTCCGATCGCGATGTTGGGAGAACAAGATCACCTAGATCAAGCAACCTCGACTACATGAATCGAAGGCGACGCACACGGATCAAGTTGTTGGAATACATTCCCCGCTTTTGGCTTTATGCTTTTGAGGAGGTTCGCTTTTCCAGGTGGGAATGAGCTCTGTAATGCCACTATTGGAGCTTCAGGTTTGGCTCTGGACAGGGTGGCTATGCTGACTTTTGAAAAGGAGTCTATTCCAACCAACTGACACCGACTTCGCGTTTCGTTGTAACTTCTCGGGCTGGAAACGAAGCAAGCGCGACCCGAGTCTTATGAGGGACCGGTAGTACGACTTCAACTAACTCCTACTAGCGGGTCCGTTAAGCAGAAGAAAGAAAAAACGTCGATGGATTCTTGCGTAGCAATTTCGGCGTCTGGTCGGGACTTTCGTTCGGCAGAACATGCTTGCCTCCACCAAGAAGGACGGTGAGTCTCGAAGCGAAGGGGAGAAGGCACCGAGAATCGTGGAAAGAATCTCTCGGCTCGAACACGCAACCGGTTTCTCCCGCGGGGCAGCTGCGGTGGCGGGACGCCCGACCATCGATCAGCTCGAGGGATTGGCATCGGGAGGCCCGATTACGCTCTGCAGTTGATCCCGCGGGCCGCCACTGCTCGCTCCCGCTGCCGTGCACCGACGGCCGGCCGCAGCCCCCGCAGCGCGGACCACGATGCTCCCGACTGACCATGACGTGGACCGCTGAGGAGGCACACGCACCGTCCGCGCCGCGCCGGTCGCGCCCCGCGTGCATGTCACCTCTCGCTGCAATTGAGCGTGATGATACCCGGCTTTGATTGGACCGGATGGCTTTTTAGCGTCCACCGCGGTCCACGCCTCCGCCTCTTCACGGAGGACCGCTGTGTCCCATCCTGGACCGGAGGAGGGGAGGACTTGCTCATTAGGGGAGACAACAAGCTTCCGGAATCGCGCACTGTTTCTGTGAGTACGTTAGCGTGAGGGCCGACGCGTCACTGGGCGATTTCGATCGCTGGCACTGACGGGTGTCAGGACGGCTCGACCTTGTTCGATGTTACCGTTATGGCGGAAGCGGACGTACCGTCGATGTCTAGACGTAGCCTTTCCCGTAGGTGCTCTTTGGCAACAATTGCATTCTTGACCCGCGCTGTTAAAGGGCGTTCAGCCAGCTATCTTCCGCGGTATTATATTTAGCACTCGCAGCGTTATTGTCCTCCGGATACAATAGAACGTCAGAGAGCCCATATCCGTCCGGCAGAATGAGGAACCGGCGTCACCTGGTTTGGCCTCAACTCCCGCAGGCGTAGTCGCGGCGGTGGATGGAGCTAGACGCTGCTAGGGGTTCACGTGGACTAAAACGATATCCATAGGTGCTAAGAACCTTGAAGGCGTCCATTCTGCGCGCTTGATTCTGCATTGAAATAATCTTCAAAAGCTAGAAGCTCGCGTATACCCTACCCTTCTTTGTTAATTGGTGCTTCTAACTTTGCATTCGGGCGCAGGCAACTCAAAGGTATACTCCGTTTTAAAATCCGATGGGTCCAGTCTAGCAGCACAAAAAGTGCATCGACATGCAACTCCTATCCTCTTCTTTGCGCGTCTGCTATCGCGTCCTGGTACTTCCCGAACGCACCACCACTCCACAATTTGTTTATCCGTTCTGCCTTCTCGAAACAAAGACGGATGATCGGCCCGTGGCCCATTTCACTCCGGTTTGTCTTGCCCAAACAGGGCAGCCGAGGCGGTCACATTTCGCCCGCAGTGGTAACTCGACAGGTCTCGACATTGCAAACGGCCCGACTCGGTCTAAAGATAAGCTCCAGCTCGCTCCGGGCACATTCCTCACAAATCGTTGTCCTATGCCTATTTATATTATTTTCCCGCTTTCCCTTCATCGCAGTGGAACCCTGCGTCAATGTTTTCTCAGGCCTAATCGGCCACGTGAATCGCCAGACCAGATGCACTGGTATGGAGAATTGTCTGTCACATCATTTCTGATCATCGTTTCAAATATTTATTTTCGTTCTTCACCTCTGTTTATTTTTCACGTAACTCTCTCTCTCTCTCTCTCTCCTCATCATTCCCGATTAAAATTTAGCATTAAACTGCACCAGGCGCGATGATCTATATTTTTTCTTTCTCTGTTGACATGCTTGAACCTTCAAAGGACCGGACCTCGGCCATCTCGCTTGTGTGGCCTGCCATGACACGACACCCGTGGGAGCGAAAGTTCGGTGAGCGGCCGCAGTGCGCAGAGTCGCTCTTGTCGGCGCTGGCCTGACTCTCGCGCGAGGAAATGACTTCCTTAAAAACTCGACTACGTGTACTACACTTCGGAGCACAGAACGACAAGGATTGGTTGTAGACGCCCTTCGCAGCAACGCCATTTGAATTCTCGGTTATTATTTCTCTGAATGCAAACAATCGCGCCGATAAAACATGGTTTACTGCACTGGTGGCTTAAAGTTGCATTTATTAGTGCGTCTCTTGACTTCGGTGGCTTGAAAACTAAACAATTAAAATTATTTGACGACCTGAAGATGCCATTATTGGCGAGATTAGTCAAACTCTCGGCCTTACCTAAAACGGATGCCTTGAAGTTAACTTAGAACTGTTTGGTAACTTCTAAAATGAACCACCGACGCATTAAAGTGACATCGTTGATGCAGAAAGCGCTCTCAGAACTTGTACTAAGACCAGTATCTTTCAATGAGATTTCCATACGCTGGGAATTAATCTGGGGGCAGGTTAAGTGTTCTGTCTGTAGTTTCCACACTCTACTTCATTGGCGACTTCGGCGGAAGTGAGCCCACATCACTGTCACGGTCATCTGCTCTCAGCGCCTTCGCTGTTAGCCCAGTATAAACAAGGTTGCCGAATTCACCAATCTAAGCACGGTAGCCTCAAGCTTATATAACTGACAAAACCGTGCCTCCTCCGGAAGAGGCGTATACAATTTAATAAAATATTCGCGAAAACTCCACGACAAGGAAAACGCGTGAAACGCCCCAACGCGTTCGTGCTGCTTCGTAGCGTGAGGGCTTGCTGTTGGACTCGGGTGCCACAACTCTTCGCCGCGAGTTCAATAAACCTATACGGCGCCCAGAGGGTGCTGCGTGCGTCAGCGACGTTAGTCTTCCTCGATAGAGGCGAACTTTACTGGGTCGCATCTCTTAACTCGAGACGTTGCTAGGATATAACTTTGTGTCCTTTATCAACCACATCACCTTGTAACCTCTTCGCACGGCATTGCTTCCTTTTTGTATCTTTTTTTAAATATTTTTGTTATATTTTTTTTAGGCGGCAGGGCAACAAAGGCAAAGTAACAATCAGGGAACCGGTAAGTCGTCAGCAGAACGAGAAAATACAACCGCCGGAGGTATCGAGACAACGAACGCATAAATATATGGCCGCTCGCTGTCTTTACGGCGGACACCGCAATACGTTCTCCCAGTCGCAACAGTGTTACCAGCTGCATCGTTTATTTGTCCACATTGAGTCCTTTATGCCCTGCATCGGGAAAGAAGGACAAAAGAAGAAAAAAGATCCGATAACAACTGAAGACAGTCGATTTCATTGACCCTCCTGCATATCGCTTACGGCTGCCAGGATCCGGAATCAGAGACGCAGATGTGCAACAGTGCATGGCGAGTTGGTGTCTCAGATCACGCCATGCGCCAAAACCTCTTCGTTTCAAGATTCTCATGCGCTTCAGACACGAAAACCAATCTGAAACATTGATGACAAAAGCAGACGACGCGGCTTTCAGCTTGCAGCTAAGGGTTGCTTCACACGCTATAGCGTTTGACTGCGATGCGCTGCGCTATGATCGCATGTGACGCGCGACGAGACAACTCCCCCGGCCCGCTGGCGCAATCTATCAGGGAGTTATTATAATGCAGTTAAATGCAAAGCTGCAAGCGAGCTCGACAAGAATGACGAAAATAATCCCTGGAGGAGGGGAACAAGGGGGACAAAGGACAAACACAAATCTCCAAACACAGCTAGGTGACTGGTGCGTGACCGAAAAATCCGCCTGGTCCGGGTACCGAACTCGGGACCTCTCCATTATAAGTGGAGTGCTCTACCAACTGAGCTAACCAGGGGTTAGACGTCAGTAGAGCAAACGGGTTTTATCAGCCGCCACCAGTCTAACACCAACTAGGGTGAAGCTTCCAATTTAAGGTTATTATTATAATGCAATTATATGCAAAGGTGCAAGCGAGCTGGACAAGAAAAAATCCGCCTGGTCCGGGTGGTGGCGGCAGCTGATAAAACCCGCTTGCTCTACTGACGTCTAACCCCTGGTTAGCTCAGTTGGTAGAGCGCTCCACTTGTAATGGAGAGGTCCCGGGTTCGGTACCCGGACCAGGCGGATTTTTTCGGTGGCGCACCAGTCACCTAGCTGTGTTTGGAGATTTGTGTTTGTCCTTTGTCCCCCTTGTTCCCCTTCTCCAGGGATTATTTTCGTCATTTTCGTCTATCAGGGAGCCCTGGAAGCACTCCCGATCTGCTTATGAAGAGGGTGAAGGTTATTGCAGTATTTGGAGATCGAATCTACGCGCTGTCTATGAGAAATGGCCGCATATAACATTGTTCGAAATATTTCGAGGGCACGGCCATGGTATTACGCGTACAATATACGCAGACCGCAGGCGCTCCAAAGCTACCGGATGCATGGCACCAGTGTGTTTTCTTGTCGTAGGCGGTTACAAGAGATTACAATGCATTTGATCTCACCGTAGCCTCCTCCATACTCACAAAGCCTGGCGGTTCGAGGGCGGAGTCATAGAGTGCCCGGTCGCAGATTTGGAGCACGAGTATTGATAGCACAGAGCATCGAAGAGCCATTTCTCGAGGAACCTGGACGTCAGCGCATAGCTTTTGCAGCGGCGAGGACCCGAAACAAACTTGTTCGATCGGGCGAGGTGTGTTTCGGCGTCTCGCCGCAGCGTGGCGCCAGGCTCGTGGCTCTTCCCTCATCCGTTGTAGGCCGCTCCACTTTTTCCATTTCGGCGGCCGCTTCTTTATATAGGAGGCTATGATTACCCTGGAGCGGAAATGAGTAATCCAGCCTTATGTACGGGTACGGTTTGCAAGTTTTACCTGAGTCGTGGTTCGGTTTCGTTTATTACGTCAGCGTCAAGACATGCCACAAGTTGCGGCAACGCTATCAGCATCATCGAAAGATGAAAGGCGGAAGGCGAGAGGAACGGGGAAAGTCAACAGAAACACGAACAGGAGGCAACAAACGGGTGCAGTAGTGCCACCTTCTTAATAAGAAGCCCGTAGTCCATGAGCTTTCTACGTCACCTGAAGAAGGCCAGCGCGCGAGGCAGAGATTAGACACGATAGCTGCGCAAGCGTTTGGTTGAAACTCGTACTTGCCCTCGCTGGTTGAACACGAGCCCGCGGTTTATCGGCGGAAGCCGTCACGGCCAGCTCATACTTTTCACGGGCCACTTTTGACGTCCGACATTCGACAAATAGCCCTTTGACGGATTGATCTTCGATGAGCTGTCTTTCGACGAGTTCGGCAAATTAAATGCCATAACCCCCTCCCCCCCCCCACACACACACACATGCACACACAAAAAAGTACTAGACGGACACGAGTTATAGATAGCCAAACATGTAAGACGGCCTTTTGTATTCGTCCCATCGAATAAGCGACGCATGAGAATCGTTGTTTGGCGAGTTCTCTCACGTTTCCGTCGCCGTGTGACTTCGCACGAGCGCCTTCATGTTCCCGCGATTCCTAGCGACTTCTCGGCGACTGGATCGGGACACCCTGGACTGCCCCCGGGATAACCCGTCCTAGATACCAGGGCCTTGGTGTTGAATTTCTGACGTCACATGCCGGAGGCAAGCGCGGATCGCAGATCGCACACTGGTGCTCCGACTTCGGCTCGGCCGCACTTTTTTGTCCTCACTAATTGAGCACGAGTCCCAGCCAATCGCTGACGTAGCACTCGTGCCTCAAGACACGAGTGTCCACACGAAATCCTGCACTTCGGCCTTGTAGTGCTAGGCGTCGCGCCTCGAGACACGCAAATTCGGCACTACGGCCTTTGCTGTTTATGTTTGCACCCTCCGATGTGTGACGCAGAAATCCCAGCACTACGGCCTTGTTGCCTGGGCGGATTTCACTCCTCTCCTGCCGTCTACCCCGCGCCAAGTCGCCATCTCACTCCCTTTGTCAGCGACGGTGACAGCGGTGGGTGTTACGCCGCTCCCTGCAGCAGTGAGCGGGTAGCCTTGGGCCACGTGACTGCTCTCTCTCCACGCGTCGCGCATGCAAGCATGCATAGAGAGGGACGTCACGTGGTCTCGCTCTGGAGACGTGCACGTGCGGATTGGTCCCTTGAGAACGTGACTTTAGAACCGCTGTGAGGTTGCGTCCGCGAACGGGCGGTGGCGTCCGCGAACGGGTTTGGCGCCATTTCGTGCACAAAGCCGAAGATGCTTCTCGGGATTTAGGGCAGCCAAACACGCTATAGGGTGGATGGCTACGGCGAGTCCTTGCGGAGATTCCTGTCAGCTATGCTTATTGGGCTTGTTTTTTCGTCCTGGGCAATGTTTTATCTGTTTTCAGCTGCCACGTGCTATGCGCAGGGTTTCTGGTTGCAGTCGTTATTTTTGAAAGTGGTTAGGCTTAACGAATTGATTATTTTTTACTACAAATCGCCGAACTGCACCGTGGAGACATGTCCTCACGCTTTCGACAGCGCAAAGTCTTCTGTTGTACAGAGAAGAGCGAGTTTGACAACGCTCTTGCAGCGCGAGCACGACGTCAAATAGTGCTGCTTAGCATGCGGTGTTCTCGATCGATGACAACTAAAGAATTTGCATTAATGTTTTGACTTAATGAGCATGAACACTAAGAAGCTTGCACCTAAAATCAAAAACGCATACATGTTTCACTAGGCATTGCGCTTGAAAAAAGTGAAAAGCCAGTAAAACACAGTTTATATAATACCGCGCCTCTTACCCCACGATAGAGTACAGCCAAAGGTACGGACGAGCTGGCCCTTAGAAGTTAGGCATACCAATATGTAAAAACGCATTCCATCAGTCGTTCATTCCCAAAACCTCCTAAAGGTGCATTCGCACTGACGCTCAAATCGCAAACGCGAAGCGGATTCGCTCGTTTTCATCATCAAACGCTCGTTAAATTGTATATTTTAAGCAACAGCGTTTGCAACCGCTTCGCGGACGAGCTTCAACTGCCACTGTGAATACGGCGTTAGACTGGAACCGCCCTTTCGCTTCCGTCTTCACAATCCAGTTCGATAATTTGTTCCAATGAGCTATTTCGGTACTCTATTGACGTATTGGAAAGTGCCGTGTCTTAATCTTTGTTTTGCCTTTGTAATTGTTTATTTAATCTTATTCCCCGCTTCAATGTCGTCGGCCGTAACGTATTGAAATAAATAAGTGAATTAATTAGTAAATCAGGAGCAAGTTTAGGTTTAGCCCATCTATTGGACTGCAACTGAAGTAGTCTACTACAAATTATGCATCAAATCGATAAGAATGCACACGACATCATGGTGTATCCCACAGGTGGCCAGACGGACATATGCTAAGGCCATAAAATATTAAAATGCGTATCCAAGACCCGCAGTAAATGAAAAAAAAGGGGGGGGGGGCATGGCGTTTTTAATTTTTCTTTTAGTTGGTGGCCAAAGCGAATTTTACCGATAATATAGTTTCTCATTTGATTCTTCGTTTTGCGCCCCTATTCGCCTAGCAAGCACCTTGAAGTTTGGCTCGAACGACATCGCTGCAGTCCTGGGCAGCTGAGTTAGGTGCTTGTCCATCAGGGTCACACCCTGCTTTGATTTTACCTCCTCACTGTTCAAAAGAATGCCTCAGAGCAGAACGTTGATTCGAGCATCAACGGACGTTTCTGACCCGGAAGCTTGGCATGGAGATACCTTGTTTTCGGAACCACGCTGACCATAAAGCCGGGTGCTGCGGTTGGGCCACCCGTCGTCTATTCCGAGCGGAGTGCATAGACCATTCCCATGATGGTCCTGTGCATGCCGCCATCATTGTCTGCTGGGCTGAGTAACGCCTTCTGAGCATGCGTTCCCGCAGTGGCTCTCTTGTGGGGAAAATGCCTCCACAGTTCAGCGTCTTTCGCCCGCTGCGCTGGAAAGGTGTACGTAAGACAGAGACGGGTCCGGAGACGCAGTGCGCATGTAAAGTGCACGCACTTTCATTATGTTAGACGGGGCTCACGAGCTCCATACACAGTGCGGTGCAACATAACTCCTCGCTCCTTCATCTGGAGCCCAAACACAAATAAAACTAATAGTATAAAAAAAAACCGGAAAGGTTAAATTTTTCTAAGTGAATAAATTAAGGCAAGATAGCGCGTGAACCAGTTGAGGGGCGAGGGATGATTAAAGAGTCTTAAACGAAGGAAAAGAAAACATCACTGATTATAAAAATCAATACAAAACGAAAACGACAGGACGAGAGTGAGAGAGAGGACCTGGAAAGCAATGAAACAAGACCGACTGACACCGGAGCCCTCGTGAAAAATGCCCAACCCTTCGCCTCCCACCCCATCGTGAGCTGCCATTCCAGAAGGGCCACCTCGGTCGAAACTCGCAAGCCCCCCTCCTTCGCTCCCCCCAAGAAGAGTCTCCCCCCCCCCCCCCCGGTCGGACTTTCTCCTATTCACCCGCGCCCGCGCGTAAATCATATTCCCTCGGGGGCTATCCGGCGATCTCGCCGCGTCACGAGGGCGAACGCGAAGGCACGGGATCGGGTTGATCGGGTCGTGCTCGGAATCGCGAAGGAGTAGAGGAGCTCGGTCAAGATCGACTTCGCCATCCAAGGTTACGTGATTTTTTTTTTATGTTTCTTACTACGGTTTGTTTTGTTTTCTTTTCCGATTCTAGTCCCACTGCTACCCCGAGTTTGTACTTGCGTTTTCTCGGGCAACTTCTCGCTTTTGGCGGTTGGTACTTGGAGGGTGTCCCTTGCACGTTTGAGTTATTATTTTTTTTTTGTAAAATGGGGTTTCCTGTTTTGAGATTTCCGTCTAAAGCCCCCCTCGCTTCCCCCTTCCCCCTCCCCCCATTCTTGTTTTCCTTTGACCTTGAATGACCTTCATCCGTCAAGTTGGGTGGCGAATTTGAAAACGTTGACGAACGCGCTCCAACTGGGGCAAGCAAAACCCACCAACACTCCTAATCGACAACAAAACACTATACACAAATACTTCCTAGGCTCCATCTGCACACACACACATTCAAGACGACAGCGCTTAATCACTTCAACCTAGCCTTCACACCATTCCTCGATGGCTGTGGTGTAACTGGCGTGAATCCTCGGTCACGCCGCTAAGACATCATGTAAAAGACAGCCTCCAGACATATTTTTAAGGATAAAGCAAACATGTTTCGAGCATCTCATCGAACACCGTGTCTTTTGAATGGTGCACGATATCTATGGCTGCGGCTTAACGGAAAAACAACATTGTGATACACGAACCCTTGCGATCCACTCTCATACACTCACTCCCGTAAACGCCCATCTCCCTATTTTCTTTTCTGGAGGGAGGGAGGGGGAGAGAGAGAGAGAGGAAGGTGACTGCCAACACTTTCTACACCCCACCCCTTCCTATCCACGGTATAACGAGAGGAGCCACACCGGCGACGCTCCGGGCAGGGCATGAACACGTCCACAGAAGCGGCTGCGGTTCTTGCGCAAGGCCGCCATGAATGCTAAGAAGGTTTCCGAGCTCCTTATCAGATGGCTCTCGATCATGATGGGCGATTCCACTTAACACGCCGGCTCTCGAAGGACGCCGATGCCGGCCCCAGAACGCCGAGTGGCGTCGAGCCCCGTGCTGAAGACGCCTCTCTTGCTGCCAACACTTTCTAGACGGGCCCTCGGGTTCCAGAAGGTCCAGGAGCTCGCAGTCTTCAGCTGCGCGAGTTTCAGCTCTTGCGATAGCGTGTACGCGACTCCGATCTAATAAGGTCGGACGCTTGTTACGCGGCTATTAATCTTGGGCGTTTCAGTGCATCGAGTCATTAATTAACGGAGAGTTATTAATGGTCGGCTCCAGACGGGTCTTGGGTGCCGTGCGGCGGAGATGCGTTTTTTTGTTTTTCTTGTTGTATGATGGCGGCGCGCGCACGTTTGTCGGGTAAGACAAAGGGGGTTTGCCGCGTTTCTCTCGTGCTCCTCTCGCACCCGTGGGCCCAGGAGGCAACCTTGGACGAGCCTTCCCAGATGCGTGGTCGCTTTTTCTTCGCAGAGAGGGCGGCAAGCGACCCGCTGCCATTCGGAGCCATCATCGGCCTCTAAGATGTACGGTTGATGCCTCTTTTTCCTCCAGATGGCGTTATAGAACCCCGTGTTTCCTCGTGAACCACAAAATAGACCGCGCTGAAAAGTGATGTCCTGCAGCTAGTCATATTGTTGCATAGGACTGGTGCTCCTGTCCTTTGCGGGCTCTCGACGACATTCTCTAAGGAAGGCACCTCCAGCTTGTTTAGACATGCCTACCGAATGGCACGAAGTACGTTTTCAGCCCTGGGTTGGCTCCGACGACTTGTAGCGTGCGTTGCTGAAACGAACCCACGGCCTCAGTAATGCTTGACTATCAGACGATCTACCCACACCAGCAGCAAGATGGCGGCGTCCAGAGCCGTACTTGCAAACGTCCATAGATCGCTGTAGTTTCGACCTTGCAAATTGCCGCCAGTCTACTGGATAACAAAAAAAAAAACGCAATGAAACCGAAACTGTACAAGAAAAAACAAATATGTGGGTTGTTGCCCGGAGGCAACACTGGTCAACAACGGGCTAATTGTAACGTGGGGTTTACGTCAAGTAAAGAGCACTTTTTTTAGCACTTCAGGGCTTGAAGTAGTAATGTTTATTTTATTTTTGGTCTCATCATTAGCGCGAAGGCAGTCCTCCAGAAGCCTGGAAACAATTATAGATTAATTGTTTCGCTCTCTCCGCATACATGATAATATGGTTGCCTGTAAAAACTTCATTTTCAACTACTGGGATGAGTTGAGCTAGTTGGTTGTGATACATTGCGGGGGAACCAGCGCCCTCCCTGCTAAGCAAAAATAGGAAAAAAAAAACAGTTAGGAAAGAAAAAGAAAAAAAGAAAAAATAAGAAACAATTGAAACGCAAAATATTTAGTAGAAGAGGAGGACGATTTATTAAAATAGTTGGTAGTCCAGCGATAGGGTGTCTTTTCTGTTTCTCCTTTCATTGTTCAGCTGGTTCCCCCCGCAATGTTTCATTTTCAAAGCTCACTTGTCCCTGCGGGTATAATGACAGCAATACGTCCCCTTCGTCCATCGCGGCGCTGATACTGCCATTAGCGGAGTAATTATATACACTTCCGCTTTACGGGTCAGATATCTGAATCCCAATGTCGTTTCAGCGGTTGCCGTTTGGCCAATACAACGGTATTGATAATGATCGGACACGAGCTTTTTTATCCTCATTTGCGTACCGCCATTACGGAAAGGCTGCGCTCGTGCTCTACTCTACAAGCACCGCGACGGTAAAGAAAAATATAATTATACAACACGGAGGACACGAAGGCTTCAATATTCTGTCTTTTTTTTTCTTTCTTTATTGGCATCAGGTATCGAAATTTGCATCCTAAAGTAGTTTAGCTTAGGTAGAACTCCTCCCCGAACCTAAAACACAAAAGGAATGGTTCCAAAGTCTGCCACAGCGCCGTTAGTCAAGAGTCAAATATGCATAAACCGGAAGAGGCAGACTTCTTTGAAACCACTTTTGTCCCCAGCTGTCGAATAGTTACTTCCTTCAGTTCGGTACTGCTTTTGGAGTAATAATATGAACCCTTTACAAAATTCAGTCTGGCCACTTTGATCACTAGCCTCATCTGAGTATAGGTTTTCCGTGCCGTACTAATGGAGGCCTTCCGGTGGCTTTTCGAGAAGTTGAAGGTGCTCCTGTGCGGAAGAGCGAACCCTGCACGTTCGAGACGTTAAAGGGACACTGACAGGGTATTTATGCTTTCCAAGGTTTTTATTTGTACGTGACACATGTGAGCCCAACTACCCTTAACACAGTTTGCTGCTCGAAATTCGTTTTCTTTCCGCCCAAAAACCGCCGATCGAGAACTGGCCGGTTTGAGTCGCGCTCACTCTCTTCTCCGTGGTCACGGGCCGTTTTCTATGGTTTAGAAACAACCAGCAAATATAATCAAAGTCGTGGTACATCGAAAGCACACATTCAATATTAAAAATAAAAAATATGTCTGATACACATTTTTTTGTGGCTTCTAAAAGCCGAAAATACGTTAATTGAAAAAAAAAAAGTTGCACAGCCACGTGACTTTTGCCAACTCTCTCCTCCTCTATATTTATTCTTCCTCCCCAGTCCAGTTTCGGTTTCGGTTCCGAGCAGTTGTGCTTTCTTACTTTATTAAAAACATACGTGACGCTGTAGCTTCTGTTCTCGGCGGTGGCTTTCCAGTAGAGCGATCTGCTCTTCTTCCGCAAGGGAATCTGAAGCGCTCGACGCAGTGTAACTTTAAGCCGATAGCGGCCTCGCGGCTGTCGCGGAACCATTCGCGCTGCGCTACTGCGCACATCGCCGCTCGTTCCCCTCCCATTCTCCTTCCTCCGAAGAAAGGTTGCCGCCATCTATGACCGACGGCGGCAGCCAATTGTCTGGTTGCCACCGTCGCTCATAGACGGCGCTAACTGTCCAAAATTCGGTGTCATCATTTTTTTGTTTTGTTTGGTGATGGACACGATTCTGGGTAACCTAGCCCTGAACAGCACCGCTGTAAAATTTCGGGGTTGTCAGTGTTCCAATTTAAGTCGTACACTCGCTGCTCATAACTCTCGTTCGCTGTAGACCTGACGGCAAGATTATTTAGGGAAGACATGGTCGCCACATGTTTTCTTTATGCGCTTATACGCTTTGAGCATGTCTACAGGCAGCTTTCATGACAGGACCGTCATGCAAAAAAAAAGAAAAGAAAGCCGCCTCATAGAGTCTTCAGACTGTCTTTTGTGGGAAGTGCGTACAGCGGCTTTAGCGCAATGCGACGGACTAATTAGACGCATGCGCTGGGTCAGCGTTTAAAGGGATGCTGAACGGGGGAGATCGGTGGCCGACAATAAAGAAAAAAAAAGGATCGGTGGCCGAGTGGGCTAGCGCACACCAGCTCGGAGCACGTGGAGCGAAAGCTCGCGCTGCAGAACCCAGGGATCCTGGGCTCAATCCCTGCCCCTGCCCGTTTCGATCTGGATGAGCATCGTACCGGCGTGCGGTCGTGTATCACTACTTCGTGGTGCACGTTAAAGACCCCAGGCTAGCGGTTGTACTGCACTGGCTAAATTGCTCATCTACAGCGAGCGACTCGTTGCAACTTTAAAATGGCTGACCAACTACACGCTGTATAAATATACCCCCCCCCCCCCCGGCCAGGGATGCTGAACCGAAATGTGGATTTCTCGAAATAAGGTAGCAGGAGTGTTTAAGGGGCGCCACAAACCCCAAAACAATAAAGCCCCTTCATGTTTCAAAAGTAGTGCAAGGTGCGTCGATGCATGAGGTACAGAGCGCGACACTGTTAACGCGAACAAGCAATCGCCGGTTTTTTTAGTTTTACCCTTTCAAACCCAAGGATGTCATCCAAGTTATTATGGCTACGGAAAGAGCTCATTTAGTTTTATAATGTAAGCGATTAAATTTCGTGCTTGCTAATACTATTTACAAGTAGAATGCAAAAATGCGCCGATGTCGTGTTCGCGCTAACAGTGTCGCAATGTATACATGCAACGTGCAGCCCTTGGAAAGATCATGGCCCCACAGCTCAGCACTGAGCTAGATTTCAGACTCCATGTTGTTCGCAGAAGTGGTGCGCGGCAGGTGTCTCCAGCATTTCCCCAACAATGAATGGCGCCACTTTTCCCAGGATAGAGGGGCTTTACAAAACACCACTCACAGTGAAGCGATTTCTCGAACGGATGGCCGTATTTTTGTAAAATAAGGATGCGATAGAGTCAGAATCGCGACGTCGCGTTTCCCGCAGAATTGTTGAGGAGGAAGGGAAACGGCCTTGCTTCCTTCTCTTTTGGCGTCCTCGCGGAGTCAAAGCGAGAAGAGGAGGAAACGAGAATCGCGACGTCACGGGCTTTTTCGGCCTTGTTCAAGAGCGCTCTTCTTTCACAAAAATACTACCATCCGTTGGAGAAATCGCTTTGAGAGTGATGCTTTCGTGTTTGTAGCGCCCCGCCCAGCGCTTCAGCGTTGTTTTCTGAAATCAATCCCGTGGTGCGCATTCGGCTCTCTAGAACCTCTCGATGGTGTTGGTGTTTTATCGAACGTTCTATGGGTCCCGGTGATCTCGTGATCGTGAAGCTGCCGGGGTGAAGGTAGGTTTTTCACCACCTTACGAGTGCAAAGACGTGGCGCGCGAGTCGTGCAAAGATTGGCGGCGGCGCGTGGTTAGTGCGTGGACGCCCGTATATCCAAACTTACAGGCCGCGCCGGATGCCCAAAGTCGAGTCCTTTCAGTAAAGGATGCTATGCATGTTTTTATTCACGAACCTGTTAAAGGCCAACGTACGCTTCGCGCCTTCCACTTTTTACCACCTCCTCCTTTCCTTTATCCTCTCCACTTTTTACATTGCTCCAACGTCGCTGCCCTCGCGGCTTAGGGGAGGGGAGCGCTAAGAGGATTATCTCCCCCGCAGAAAACCTTTAAAGGAAGCTTCTGCCAAATGTCGAGTCACCGATTGGCCTCTAAGATTGGTCCAACACGTTAATAGACACATCTGAACTAGTAATTCAAATTACAAGATAAAATATTAAGTTTGGTCTGCGAGGCTGAGAGGCGCTCTACTGGAAACACTGAAATTGTGATGTCAAGTGTTGTAATAGGGGGCAGTGCAGCACGTTCCCCACGAGCTACAAGAAGTTTAAAGGTGCGAAATAAATGCTAAAAACATTATCACGCCAGCAAAAAAAAAAAAAAAAACGAAGAAAAAAAACGTGCAAAATATATCTTTAGGCTGCATGCTTGGCTTCCAAGGCATACAAAACATGAAAGTCGTCCCACTGGAGAGCGCGAGAAAATATGAATATTCGGTTTTGATGTCACCTTCATTTGCCGTTTTTTCCATAGTTACTATGTATTCAAAGATAATTAATAGCATTTCGGGAAGACTAGCAATTTAGTCCGAAAATGTGTTTAATTCAAAAAGCTAGAAAAAAAAAGTTGGCCAGTGTACGCGACTTTAAAGGGGTCATGAAACGATTTTCCTACTTCTTCCTCCTTAGCTTTAATCCTCAACTCAAATGCGAATTGTGAAATCACGTGGTCGTGACATTCCTTCGGCACCGGTGCGATGACTCCTAGCTTCCACCGTGCTTTTTATGCACACCATAGAACTTGTCATTCCCCAGTGACGATAAGTTCGGTCAGGGCAATCATTGGCCACGAACGCGAATCCAAATATTCGTCGACGGATTGATTGTTGACGAGCGCATACGTCCGAGTGACGCAGTCCTCGTGTCCAATGCGTGAGCTGGGCTCTGCTGACGTCAGTTTGGCGCCGGTGACGCGCCTTTGGAACCGCGGATGTATCATAGTGAAAAGGCGGAGAGCTTTCGAAAGCAAGAAGGTACAAAATAGTCCGCTATATTTTCAAATGTTCGTACCGAAAAGCTGGCTTTTGACTTTCTAGCCTATTTCTTTTGGCCAACTACACGATATGCGATTAGTAAAGTCCCAATTTAAAATCATTCATCCCAACCCAAAACTCGTTTCATGGGCCCTTTAACGCAGGAATCATCAAGGGATCTTTATAGATCAGGCGGTCAGTGTACGCGACTAGGCGGGTGGAATTTATAGCGGTTGCCGGAGCAGCGGTCGTTTCTATTTTAACCTGTCCAAACCAGTTATGGGTGTGCACGCTTGGACCCCAAGCTGCGAGTTAACTTCGCTAAAACAACTAGTTTTATTTTTTATGTGTGTGCGTATGTTCACCGCTTGCTTTCGGGCATACCTTTTAGCGATAGGAATCTTAGTGTTGCTTGCAGTGCTGGGGCTTTCGGCGATTCGGTAGTTTTGAGTTTGACGTCCGCGATCGGGAAATAAAAATGCATGGCTACTATACGCTGTCATTTAAATTAAAGCAGACGCGGAAACACGTTTGCAGTGCTCCTAATTCCTTAAAATGTAGACCAAAGAAGACGTGATGTCGCCAGTGTGGTCCTGGTCATGCCCGTATTTCAAAAAGGTAGCTTTTTCTGCATTAATTTAGGGCGCGTTTACCAACGAACTCAGTTCAGACTAGTGCGTGAGTTAGGATCAGATGAAAGCGAAACGGTTCGTTCTATCGTAATATTATTATATTTTTCTCTAAACTGAAAGGAAAGTGTAGTATAATTTAAGCGCTACTTCTGTGCAGTCAAACGTTACCTACTTAACACGAAAATACTAATTTATGCATTAATTAAAGCATTATAAAATCAATACTGCAACAAGAACGACAACAAAAACAGGTTCAGTTATGTACATTAAAAAATGTTAAATTTTGTAAAAACTTGCAACGTAGTTTTTTTTTTTTAAATTGTGCCTAGATGTGTGTTTTTGTTTCGAATGTGATTTAAAAGCCGTGTATCTAGATGTCGAAGCATTTGCTGCTCATAGTTACATCTCCATGTGAGAACACTCCGGTATTCATTGTGACTGGTAAAGTAAAAGGGATCATTCTGTTCCAAAGCTGATAATTTGGTTAAAGTAGCAGTTATTTTTCTTCTCAACGAAAAGAACAGTAAACGAGATTGCTGCGGTGAACCACAGATCTTGTGCTTCTCGGCAAGGACAGGTAGATATGACCTCCATCATGGTGCGACGACGTCACGTGCAAGCCACCTAGTATACAGCCGACATCGGCTATTCAGCGCATGCCCTGCTGTCCCGGACGGTACCCCTCGACTTTCTCCAGGCTAGAGGAGACGTAGTCCGTCGCGTCCTGCTCCCACCCCGAGCACAAAGCGCCCCACTGTTGGAACAAAAGGCGCCCCTGAGTTAGGGCAAAGCCGGCGACGACACCGACGGGGCAGAGCGAGTCGCCGCGTCGCTAACTCTTCCCCCGAAAGAATGTGGACGTGCCGGTGTCGCGGAACGGCATTTTCCTTCGGCCGTGCACGCACGCCCCGACCAATTTCTTTATCGCTTCCGTTGCCGGCGCTGCCGTCACCGTCGTCGACTGCTCGGGCCTTCTTGAGGGGAATCCGCCGGCGCCTAAATATGTGAGACGTGGACGAGCCGGAATGGCTGGGACATTTTCCGCTAGGTGCTTTGTCGGTGCAACCCCCCTCTGTCTTTTAGTGGCCTGAGAAGACGTGTCTGGGAGATGCCTGAGGGCAACACTTAATGGGAAGCTTGGCCAACAACTTGCGGTCTCCCTTACTTTTGTTCTGTCGAAAATCTCTCTCATTAAACTGTTAAGTAATGTGCCCGAGCTGTAACAGTAGTACAGAAGGTGTTTCATTAACGATTCACGTTTATTGAAGATAAAAATGATACTCCAAATTAAGAAACGATTTCTTTATGATAACGTCGCCGACCGCGGCGGATGTCAAGGTACGAATTTAAGTTGATAATTAGCAATGAAATCTCATAAAATTAATTAATTATCTGGCCCATCCAAAGCAGAGGTGCGGCACCTCTGCTTTGCTTGCTCCAAGACCTCGTTTTTCCTGCTCCCAACCTGCTCCAAACTGCAGTTTTTTTCTGCTCCCAAGATTGCTCCAAAGCTTCTTTTCCCAGTTCCATACCTGGGTGCGTTGCCCGTCCTTCAACCATATTACTATACCAGTCGAAGTCAGAAAACTAACTTCACCGTGCTATCCAATGGCAAAGTTAGTCTGTCCTTTGAGTTCGCCCTAACAAAGCTAGCTGAAAAAAGAGTGCCTACCTTCCCCTGCTGAGGGGCCTTTGATTCTGTGTAGGAGTTCCATCGCAGTAGTCTCGTCGCGGCTTCATTTGGTTAGATAGAGAACGGAGCGAAGCCAAGTTGAGTGGCGAATTCGCTTTTTCTCGGCCATCGTGGCGAACTCGCTTTCCGGCCGGCAACGTCATGAACCTGCGTTATATTTGCTACAGATCAGGCACGTAGCCAGGATTTTGTTTCGGGGGGGGGGGGGGGGGAGGAGGCCCATCCATGACAAAATGATGTATGAGGGGGAGGGGAGAGGAGGTCCCAGCAAAATGGAAGATTTCGGGGGGGGGCCGGGCCCCATGCCCCCCCCCTTCCTGGATACGTGCCTGCTATAGATGCTCGATATTAACGAAGCAAAGCACTAAAACAGCCGTATCGTCCATCCTGATTGATCGGAACTGCTCTCGCGACTAGTCCAGTCCTACGTTTTGCTGCATAGCGCGGTACGAAGTTCGCACAATGGCGATGCAGCTGATCACAAGGGTCGCCATCATGCTCGAGCCGATAGCTTCGGTTTCGCCGTAGACCCCGAAACAAAACTTTGATATAACATATCTAAAAAAACGTCACGAAGCATGGACAGAAAAATGAATGACATCTAGTAATTTAGTGACCCTTCCTTCACTAAAAAGAGTCGTAACCATAAAATCAAGAAAATATACCGGAGTTACCCTTGAAAAGCAGTTGCTGAACTGCTTCATAGATGGCACCAGCGTGTCTTGTCGTCGGTGATCACGAGGATGCACAACACACTCAGCTGGAACCGAACGTGCGTAAACCCGCCTTATACCCCATTCAGACGGTCAACATAAAGGTACCTTTAACATAGGTCCCTTTGCTATCGGCGAATCAGCCCGTACTCTTGGGTCGCGAGCACACGCCACGCGCGGAAGATCGTTAATTGATTGGCCGCAGAAAATAAAGGTCCCTCTGCTAAAGGTACCTTTACGGTCGTGTGAATGGGGTATGAAAGGCCGACGACCAAACTTGAGATTCTGCAAGGCAGAACATCCTCCTCACCATAAGAGAGAAGGAAACAAGCAAAGGTGGACAGGGTAGAAGGGGGCAGAGGACGAAGCAAGGGAAAAGTGTAAAGACCGAACTGGTGGTCATAACTATGATAGACCATACAAACGATAGTCTACAGACATAGTCTGAGGCGAGATCTTTTTTCATTCATTGTACGATGGGCCTCTGGTCGCAAAGGGGCTGTCTTTAGACATGTTCGAAGCACGCATGTGTATAAAGAAACACGCTTGATGTCAGATCATTCTGTCGTCATGTCTGTACCGAACAAGGTATCTTTTGTACGATGTACGGGCACAGTGTGACTGCCGCTTTAAGAAAGGCACGACTCCCCGCGGTGTCCAAACGCCTCCGTGCCGTCCGCGTCCATTCCTGGTATACGTCCCCACGGAGCTTCCCGGCGCGGCTTCCCCCGAACGGAGCACTGCCCCCTTCTCGGCGTCCGGGTAGACCCCTGACCCCCTCGGGTCACCCTATAGCTCGCCGCGGGACGTCCCCATCCATCACGGGGACGCCGTTGCCGATGTCCATTACCTAATGCTCGGGTCCCCCTCCGGCCCCATCGGGAGTACCTTGCGCCGCAGCTACCGGGTTGTCGGTTGATCTGCAGGGAACGAGCGGGCATGTGGAGGCGGCCCTTTTGCGTCTGGTTCCGATATACCGTTCGGACGGTGGGGAACGCGAGTTTTTACTTCGTTTCATCTGAAGTCCCGGACGCAGCCGACGTTACGAGATGGCGGGATCAATCGAGCAGAGTCAAAAGCCTCGAGTCATTGGGCTTTCCACGTATATGATGGACTCAGCGATGATGAAATCGTACAGAAATTTGACGGAACATCGCGTGGGTGATTGGTCCCATCTGCTCGCAGCGTCCGCTGTGTCCAAACGTAAGACGTGAAACGTAGTATTATCGACCAACACAAACAAGCATGCGTCTGCCCGCAGCAGGTGTGGGCAGTCCGCGTGCCCAGAAACCAGATTCGCCCGAGGCTGCCACTAGGTTGGCGCCACTGTCGGTCAGCAACGGCGACTGTAATCTGGCGCGTGTACAAAGCGTCGATCGACCGTTTTTGCGCTCCAAATACGAGAAAGTTTTAAAGAACCGTTTCGGCACCTAAGATACGGTACGATGGGTCCCCCGGTACGAACTGCGCATGCGCTGCCACAGAGGACTCGCACATGCGCAGTTCGTACCGGGGGCCAATCGTACCGTATCGGAGGTGCAAAAACGGTTCCCTAGGACTGCCTACTATACACGATAACGATCTGATGCACTTGTGCAAAAATACCACCAGAGTATTGGATATGTTCATTGAAATAAGAAAGAGGAACTTAGTTAACCTCCCCTAATGTTGGTGTAGTCCACGTTTTACACTCGCGTTAATCACCCTGATCTGAAAGCGAAACTTTCATACCCCTACGTCGAGGTCATATTTTAATGTCATTTCCATCGCATGGGGCGCGCCACAAATGGCTCAGCTCAGTGCACGCGTGACGCTCGTAGTAAGGATCATGCAAGCTGCTTAGGAGATCTCATAATAGAGAGTTTTAGTAGATCGTTCCGATGACTCCGATAACGATACCCGATTCTCTGCTTCTGCCTTTGCGCTTACATATATAGTATCGTTATCGGGTGTATCAGGAGGTATCGGAACGATTTACTAAAACTCTCTAGTGTCGCTCGATAGGAATGGCTTTAAACTCTGCTGCGTTGCACGGGTATTAGGTGCGCGAGTTTTAGTTTGGGTTTTTTGTCGCCTTTAAAGCTGACATCCTGTGTTTTGCCTCCTCGCCCGGGAAAAATCAATAGCTTATATATAAAAAGCCTCATAATTATTTCGGCGAATAGAGCCGAGAGATTATTAATAAACTGAGCTGCGCGGTCTGTGTGCGTGTATTTTCATGAGGGTTTCTGCTCGGGAATAGCGCAAAATTCTGCTACCTTTGGCGGGACACGTTTCCCACCTAAATTTATCGGGTTCCCTTTCCAAACTTCAGTGCAATCCGGTGACTCGAAAAGCAGTTTCACCTTCCACAAAAATTCCGAGAACACGTAAGCACTTCTTATGAGTTGTGAATGCGAAAGCATTACTCCCCAATCCAACGCCGCCAGAAGCGGCCGGAGCGCCGGCAGGGAGTGCGGTGGTGAGCCGCGAAGACCGCCCTGGCTCGCTGGTGACTGCTGCGCCGCCGGGTGAGGCAGCGGCGGGAGTGCGAAACTCTGCGCCGTGCCGCGCTCCGGCTAGAGCACTATATGGCTCCTTCGGAGCAGAGTAGCGCAATCTAGAACGCCGTCTCTCGGCGACTAGCGGCGAACACCCGGAGGTTCCAACTCCGGTCAGAAATGCACGGGGAACGTGAGAAAATCGCTGTTTCTTCAATGTTGTGGAGATGTACGGAACGACAATAGTTTTTGACATAATAAAGGAACATTTTAGAATCATTTGCGCTGAGTTGTGTGCCAAGTAAGGACGTAATTTATTTTTAAAAATTGCACGAGCGGCATCATGCAGCAGACGACGCGGCGACGTCACAACGTCCACGTGACTCGCTCCGGCCAACCCAAAGAGCCCATCTCCGCTGCGTGCAAAAATCGTCTGCTTCAAACGCCATTGCCTTGGAAATTGCCTTCTCAAAATTTGCACACGCATCCGATATTATTAAAACTTTGATAAAGTGTTTAGTGCTTTACCAACTTCACGACAGACTAGTTTTGAAAAGTGTGAACTTGCCGTTTAATTTTTAATTAGCCGTGTTGCGTCGATCTCCATGTATTCTCCCATAGGGCGGGCCGCCTCCTGGAACCCTTAGTACCACGTGACTCGCGCCGAGCTGCTCCGTCGGCCATGTTGTCGGCAAAACATGCGGATCAAAGGATTGCGCTACTCTGCTCCGTAGGAGCTATATGTGCTCTAGCTCCGGCTATGGTGGCTAGAGTCCGGCGGTGAAATCACTCTCCCCACTGCGCAGGCGCGGCACCCCCGCCACTTCCACGGCTTCCGTGACGATGCGTCTGCGTTTCTGCGCTTTTCTGTGTTTTCTTTGACCTCGAGCCTGGATTCCGTGATGAAGCACCGGCGTTGTTATGCTTTTGGCCAATGGAACTTTGGGTGCGGTCCTCGCTCAGCCAATGAGAATTTGGCTGCCGTTTTTCGCTATTACAGACAGAATTTAGGTGCCGTTTTTCGCGGTTACAGACAACGCCGGCTTCGCTCGATGGGACAGTTACGCTTTCGCGTTAATAATGGAGGACATGAAACTGTCAGCTTCGCACATCGTTTTGCACCATTACTTTCGCACATCGATGGCAGATGAAAATTGTTGGTTCTATCACCTCGTAATTCTTTTTTTCATTTGTTTCAGTTTTGGTGGTGTGAACATAAGAACTGATCAGTACGAAGCGGCGACCCATATGCCCCTTGGTTAAATTTCCGGAATCAAAAGTCACACTTGCGCCTAGATATCGATTGAACCACACTCCGTAATAAGTGTTTACGCCGCCGTTTATTCTAATTCGTGTGTCGTGTTGTACCGAGGCTACAAAGGTATACAGACCTCACATATGCTTCACTTGGTTTGGTAGTATCTTCAACTCCTTCCTTCAACAGCCTCAGAAAGGCCGCCCTTAGTTTGGCACAGACGCCGTACATTGGTGAGATGATGATAGCGATCAAAGTTGCCAGACTGAATTTTCGAAAATCGTCTATCGATGCAGAATATCGCCAGTTTAATTTACCTGCTAAATAAAATGGGGAAAACTGAAATTGGTGTGTGACACACTAATTTCACTTTTCCCTCTAAATGTAGCGGAGAAATGCTTCCCGTTAAATCTAGCGTCTCGGACTTCTGCGGTCTACTTTCTTAGGGTTTTTGTTTTTCTCTTACGAAACACTACCGCTCTACTCAGCGGTGGATGCTACGAGCCATCGGAGCCAATCCTAGGCCGTGTGAGTGTCACGTGACCTTGGAGAGGGAGCACAGTGACGGGCGGAGAGCGTATCACATCCTATGTTCAGAGAGCTGGATTTGCTGAGATGGTTCGTATTGTACTTGGCGGCTGGACATAAGGCGAAACGAAGTAGAGAACAGCAAGATTGTAGAGGGAACTTGAAGAAAGAGAGACCGTTTGAAGAGCAAGGCCAGAGGACTGCGTCGTTAGCGGCGGCGGTCCTTTTTCCCGAACGAGCGAGCATTTCGACGACAACGGCAACAACAAAACCCGAGAAAACAAAATAAAAGATAAAAAAGCTGCCGATTCCGTAGGAGGCGCGCCGCCGCTCTGTCGGCGAGGGAGGTACCACCGCAGCCGGAATTCCAAAGACTGGTTCGCTTCGACGCTTTCCGATGCATGGTCACTGTTATTTGGAAGGGAGGGCCCACCGGACCCCTCGATGCTGCGTCGCCGTCTTTCCCGTGTTTGCTCGCGGCCGCGTTTGCCGACAACTTCGACCGATGCCGAGACAAGGCCACCCGCCAAACGACGTCACTATAGAAGACCCACGCGGTGCCGCCTAAAGCTTGCGTCGGCGCCGCCGTCAGCCCGTTCTTGCAGCGTCTCACAGCATGCGTGACGCTATAGCTCGCGCGGTGACGCCGGGACGCGCGCGCGTTGTCTGCCGCTTTGCTGCGGCACTCGTCCAGCCTCATCAGCGTGTTTGCCGCTTGGGGGCGAGTCTGGGATCATCTCACGATGACGTCACGCGCAGGCCTGGTCTTCTAGGTGATACGGCTTCGACCGACCGCCCGGCAAAAAAAGAAACAGAAGAGACACGGCCTTCCCCGCTTCGTCGTCTCTCGGAAAAAGAATCGCCGCCACGCGCGGTGGCGTTTTCTTGAGAACTCGTCCGTTTCCTTTCGTCTTCCGTCGGAGGGCGTTCTCACTTTTTTTTTCCCGACGCTCCCCATAGACGTTTGCTAGCAGCCATGCTTCAAGAACTTGCCTGGCCACCGTAAATGAAAAGAACAAAAAAAATCTTTGTTTGGGCACCATTCTTGCAACGATGGGAACGCCTTGGCAAGGCTTGACTATCGGTTCGTCTATACGCAAGCCATCGGCAAGATGGCGGCGCCCAGGGAGTCAGGGACCGTACTTGGAGACGTCCATGTTCCGTGTCACCTTACGACGGACAGCATAGAATCCCGCCACAAGCCGTCGAAGCCAATCCAATGCCACGCGAGCTCGTCACGTGACCTTTGGGAAGGGTGCAGCGGCGGGGTCACGTGATGCGGCCACAGAGCTGATTGGCTGGGGTGGCTCGTGGCCTCCGTTGTAGTCCGTCGTAAGGTGGCACGGTGTAGAGGTGCCGAGGCAACAAGGGAACTCCTCTGGTCGGGCTGTGTCACCTTCGTGCTGCCACGTAACTCTTGCGCGCTGTGTTTGCTCGCGTGCCTTTTTTCAGCCTCGATTCCGCGAGGGTGTGTTCAAGGAACAGCGATATTTCGCGGAACACGACGTTTCGGTGCTGAGAAAACACCGTGGAGACACCCACCGAGGGTTTGCGGTGTGAGATGGGCTCGACGAAAACCGACGTGATACTGACAACTCGGTAGACGTGTGCAGCGTTAAAGGCTGGTTTGTTCACTTGCGTTTAGTTGTAACCGAGTGCGTTGTGCTCCCTTGTGATCGTTGTAGTTGTTGAAATGTTTTGGTTGTATAAAAAGTAAATGAACCGCCGTCTCGCTCGACCGCATTCATCTCACTCGGCGGCGTGGGGAGGGATAGGTCGGACAAAAGGGACGAAGATGTACTGTACGAGCCGGCGTGTACGCGAGCATGGAGAACTGGAAGGCTGGAAAGATCCGCGCAGTTCGTTCTGCACGAACTTTTGGATTGTTTCCGTCTCGACAGCTCGTCCGGAGGTGTCGTCCGTCATGCGTCTATGTAGAGTGGACTAAGGTATTGCAGGGGCTTCTCACGGGTAATGTTGCGGATCAGTTCTGGGAGATTCGCGGCGATCGGTGGAACACTTGGCATTTGCGTATATTGCAGTCGGAGAGCGCTCTTGGAGAGGGAACTTTCCTCGGTGTGCGCGCATCAAAGCGAGCTACACGTACTAAGAAGGCTGTCATTTACGGGGTCTGCGTACCACCGTAGCGGCACAGGAGCGTCAACGGCGGGCGCAGCAAGGAGAAGAGAGAGTACCGAGGAAGTTGTCTGCGAGACGAAAGCGCCAGGATCACGCGGCGACCGACCGGCAGTTCAAGCGCCAGTTCCTGGAAAATCCGTTCGGTGCTGCGTGTAAAGGCTCGCTCACACTCTTGTGACCGAGTACGACCGAGAGAGACCAGACCGGTTTTTAAGCCTTTTGCGACTTCTTAGGACCGGATGCACTGCAGCGGAGCTGGTCCTAAGAAGTCGTAAGAGGCTTAAAAACCAGTCTGGTCTTTCTCGGTTGTACTCGGTTGCAAGAGTGTGAAGGGGCCTTTACCCGTGCGACAGACTGGTTTCGGGCGGACGGGAGCAAAAGGCGTTCTTAACTTCTAACTGACACATTTGGAAAGCCCTCGGGAAATGCCGAAGCGACGGTGTCGTCCCAATCCGACCGAGGTGTTCATTCGGCTGACGGCTCAATTCAGCTATCAATTCGACTGGACGCTCCAATGCGGTTGAATGCCTGATTTGGCCAGTAGATCTCCGATTCGGCCAGAACTCTCCGATTCCGCTCAATGATACGCAACCGAAAGAGACGCAGCCACTTACTTTTTCGCTCTACCAGATGCACGCACCAGTCCCTCCAAGGCGCGTCTTATATTTAAGGAGTTTTCGCACATACACCCACAGCGCGTGGCATGAGTGGTATTAGTCAGCGCTGGAAATAGCCCTAAACTCGGTTATACAGCTCTGACTTGACGATTTTATCAGTGATACGGCGCTGATGCAGCGCTTGATCCATGCTATGCGGAGCGCAAGTTCGTCTGCTTCTTCTGCAGGGGTTGTGGTGACGTCAGAAAGACGCCGAGCTCTGATTGGTTCTGAATGAAGGATAGTGGGTAGACCTCGGAGCAGCTTGCTTTCAGGTCTACCCACTGTCCTTCAAGCAGAGCCAATCAGGGCTCGGAATCTTTCTGACGTCACCACAACCCCTGCAAAAGAAGCAGACGACTTGCTCTCCGTATAGGCTTCCTTGAAAGTCAGCGCTGTTCCTCGTGTTGATTTAGCGCCGTGATGCCTATGGAAATCGGCTTTTAAGCCACGGTGCACGATGCTAATACATAATACAAAAGAAAGTCTGCAGACACTGTCAGGAAGGTCGTGTTTCTTTCTTGTACGACGGTCCTGCCAGATTGATCATACAAAAGCTGTACACATTCAAAGCACACACATTTATAAAGCAGGCATGCCTCTCTCCCATTCATCCCCCTGTTCTCTGGACAACACCAAACACACGAACAAAATATGTTTCGAACCTACTTGAGGGGCGTTCGTAGATAATTCTGCCAGCATGCCTGCGTCGTACACCGCGTCTTTTCTGTGATGAACGAGCATGTGCATGTGACGGCGGCTCTAGAGGCTCTGCTTGCAAGCATCCATCGCCCGCTGACCTCGATCTTTGGTGAGGCGATCTTAGGGGAGAAACTCGTCAAAGTCGGAAAAGGTCAGCTTACAGGGCACCCCCCCCCCCTCCCTCTTTGCGGTGTCAACCGGCAGGCGGGTCAAGTGAACGAGAGGAGACCGCGTTTATAGTTAGCCCCAAAAAACAACGGCTGCGCTTTTGGAAGCAAGGCGCGCGGTGACGGCGCGAGCATGGTCCCGACGCGGCCGCGTTCGTTGAACTGGCCGCCAGAAACGGCGACCCCTTTCTCCGTGGCCCCGTAAATTCTCGGCAGGGGGTCCGGTGTGCGGCGACCCCCCTCGCACGCTGCTGCCCGGACCGTTCACCCCACCCCTAAGCTGACAGTGCGGTGGGGGCCACGTTCTTGTCGGAACCAATCCACCGCCTCGCTTCCATCACCTGGCCCCGCTCTCTCTTCGCAGGATTATGAGCGAGAGCGTGATCACGTGACGAAAGGCAGACACGTATGACTGGTCGAGCGAGCACCTACCTTCCACCGCACTGTCAGCTTAGGATTGTAGCGGAACCGAGATTCGTTCGGGAAACCGTCGGGTGCGGCTCCTTCGAGTGAACGTCTTTTTGTGTGTCCAAGAAGGACCGCTCGAAAGCTTTTCTCTTTCCTGAAATGCGTTCGAACTCGGCTCATTCTGTAAAAAAAGAAAAAATTACTTTAAATGGGTCGCCTTTAATTAAAATAGAAAATAAAAGAGTTACACGAATGCTTTCAACAAACATAGAAGAACATATAAAAATTGTATAACCTCGTTATAAAAAAGAAAGGATTCACAAATGATATGTCCAATAAACGTATCAAACCTCATATGAGTTATATGATAGGAGTGTAAAAGCTTTGATATGATCTTATGAACTTTGGTCTTAAGTTTTCATTGGTAATATTCATATACATTTATTTCTTCTCGCTTAGAAGAATTGATATGCGACTGCTTATGGACGAAGTGGACATGCGTATCCATCTTATGTACGAGTGTTTATCGTCAAATTGACTTTATATAATCTCATGTATGACTGTTTGTGGTTTAGGACGTTGTCACGTTGGTCGTGCAAAAACAGGTCTGCAGAGACACATTCGAAGCATACGAATGCATAGAGCAAGCATGCTTCCGAGATGCTCGAAGGCGGTTCCGCACATCATTTATGTCACCATGTCTACAGAAAACGTCGTGTAAATTGTATACGACGTACACAAACAGTGCCACCCTGACCAAATTCTAACATTTCCTCCTAAACTGAAGCCCAAAGAATCCAGCCTAACGTTTCAGGAAAAAAACATTTTCGGGGCATTCTGAGGTCCAGGACCTGAATATTTCCGTTCTCACACCCTTTATGCAAAGAAATAAATAATAAAAAATAAAAAAAGACATATTCTCCTTGGAAATTTTCCTTGCGCGCTGCTCACGACGACTCGAAACGTTCGGCAGCGCTCTTTCATCTTCCATTCATTTTTCATCATCATCGCCATGATGGAAGAACGCCGTGTTATTATTAAGATTTTTTTTTTCACCCCCAAATATGTAACGCGCTCACGTATACTACAAGAGCGGCGGGCCTTTTTATAATTCCACACAAAGTATTACCCTTGACCACGTTTCTCGGCCGTCCCCGGTTTCGGTCAAGGATAGAGTTTTTTCTTTATTTTTTATCCTTTTTTTTAAAGATTATTAGGCAGGGTGCAAAAAAATGTTCTTCGGCAGTTCATCATCGCTTCACTTATCTCTCTTAGAGTGTTAAGACACAACTGGCAGCGCGCACTGGGCGCTTGCCGCGATCCCGCGAAACAAAGACCCAAAACAAGCAAAAAGAACAACGAGAAAGTAACCGCTTTATTTATCTAGATACACCCTTTTAAATTTCTTTTCTTTTTTCTTCTCTCTCTTCACATGCCGCGCCGCGTTCGTTTGCAAAGCGAAGCCTGTAGCGTATTTCTTTATTGTTTGGTTTTTGTCTGTTCGTCCCGTTTTACCTGCTTACCTGTTTTAATAAAGCGTGAGATTAGGACGTCAAGATGTAATGATGATGTACGACGGTCGCTGTATATACGCGTATAGCCTCGAAAGGTGCGATCTCGGGGCTTGAAACTTCCGCTGTGTTGCTCACTCCGCCGAAGCTCATGTCCTAACCGGCGGAGCGAGGGGCGGGGCTCCCGAAAATACTCGCCTTATACCGTGGACCACGACCGACGCTACGAGCCACCGCATCCAATCCGTTGTCGCGCAAGTGTCACGTGATCTTCATAAAGAGCACTTGCACCCGCCGCTGGGCTCTCCGTCTTTCTTTGACTCCGGCGGGCATTTTCTTCGGAGTCCCAGATTCGCATAAACATTTGCTAAATGCATCAAGAAACATCGCTGAGATAGTATAACCCAAATATTGGGCCAAAACAATATGAGTGTTTTCTTTTTGTTTTGTTTTTTTGGGAAGTTATTGAGTTTACAATTTTGGTCGTCACCGTGTTTTTCTTTTCTTGTTTCAAAGTGAAAGTTTTTACAGAAAGTAATAGGTGACCGGCGTTTGAGCCGGAAGTTTCGTCATCCGAAGCGAGGCGTCACGTGACTTCACGCTTCCGGCTCGTCCGTTGCCGGTCGTGGCTCGTCCGGTGCCGGTCGTGGTTCGTCCAGCTGTATCGAGATTTTTCTACCCGTGATTGTGATTATCGTGCTATATTAGCGGTGAAAATTGTTCACTATTCCGTGGTGCATTGTTCTGATGCAAGCCATAAAGGGCATAAGATGGTCCGGTTTCCATGAAATAAAGCGCTGAAGTAGCGATGGGCCGTCGCTGTTAAGCAAGTGACGGGTGAGGTGACCTGTGGCAGCCAAACGTCACTGACCGGTTATGCGCGGCCAATTTTGTTACAGGCCAGTACAACGTGTTCTCTCTTTCTTTGGGTAGAAGTCGCGGGAAATAACGATCTCTAACAGAGTCTTTCGGCACCCAGAAAAAGGTCTCCATTATTCCGCAAAGGGGTGAGCACTGCTTGTCGTACAACGGCATCCTCGAGAACGCGGGATGCGATCTCGCAGGCAATCAGTTCATCGCACGACGTTTTGTTGACATAGAGTTTCGTCGCCAGGCCGTTTAATCGTTACATCGACAGCTCTGACAAACTTTTCCTGTAATAAGCCGCCGCCGACTGTTGCCGCGAAGCTGCGAGAACGGCTGGCTTCCTATAATATAAATAAACAGATGCCAACTGGCAGCACCTTCATATTGACTGATAATAAAGCGGTAATACGACCCTGCGTAGCCCATATTGAAATCGGTGCTCATTTGGGCATGCTTTCTTAGTCGACATCATTAAAAAAAACGTACGGGGACGGTCATGGTAGTACACGGACGACAACTTAGTTCAAGTACAAAACACACGTTAGTGTTAAAAAGCAAGGGTTGTCACGTAGTCAGATGTGGTCGAAACTAACTTTTGTACGGAAGTGGCGTTTCGATCGCGCGAGAAAACGTATTAACTGAGTTTGAGACGTCGTTTGACCAACTTCTTCCCCTGTCTCTTCAACGGTAGGTTGTTTCAAGATTTTCTTACCCGCTCTCAGGTGTTTTAGCAAAATGAGAAAAGTACGCCAGAGCTCCGATCGGGCATTTCAGCTGGCGCGTCTCGGCTTACATTCGGACCTATTTCAGTCGGTGATGTGATCTAACGTAACGATAAAAAATAAACAAAACCCAATGAAGAACGCTGGCTCGAAAGGAAAACGAAATATCTATCCTAGCCTGAGTTTTCATGCAACGATCCGGAAAGCGCAGCGCGAGTGCCGTTTGAAGCCGACCGCACTCGCTCCGCGCTTTTGTGGCCGTTCTCGATGCTTCTGCGCACCGATTCCTACTTAACAAGTCCGTAGAAGTAACTTGAGACGATCAGAAATTCGTAACACACCCAGCAGCAGTTGGAGGGGGCCCGAATCGATCGGGTTCAATACCCGCACACGCTTCCATAATCGCCATGGTGGTGCGTCGGCTGCTAGCTACGAACCGGAAGTGAATAATACCCAGAGTGCTTTGCGGCTGCAGCCAAACGCCAGTCACCTATTGATTACTCGGCACGTTACTACCTAAGTTACTAGATGAGGTCAGTGCAGAACAGTGTCGTCTGTGCTGCGTCAAACCCGGATCGTAACAACCCGTGCGCAGGAAGCGAGGCACTCTCGACGGCTGGACAGTCAAAACGTCGCTGAGCGCGTTGACATTTTCTTTTTATCCTCCTGGTATCTTGGTATCATTTCTTAGCTGTTCAGGTGCACACACAAAAAAAGTTTCCAACGTCTCTTGCAACATAGACGAGTGACGCACGTGCAGACAGCCATTTCAACATGAAAAAACTCAACTCAAATAATTTTGCTCGTTCGGAAACATATAACTGATTGCTTGTAATTGATTACCGAAAAATGGAAATTGAATTACAGCGAACATTACCGTAAAAAAGTAATTGAAGCGTTAAAAAGGTACAATAAAATGTAATAGAATGCAAGTAATCAGTTAGTTGTAACTCTTTTTATATACCAATCTGACTGCAAGCAATGAAGAGGTGACGTCGGGGGAAGGCGGGAGTTTACTCATTGGACTGTGGACTTTCTTCCCAACCGATTACAAGCCGTTGCATGCTGTCAAATGTATACTTTGGAAGCTCGCTTCAGCACCCGGGCAGCAGTACGAAAGAAATGCTCGGCATAGTCCATTTCTATAGACTGCCCCCGCTCGACCTGCAAGCCTGCCTTCCAGTGACGTCAGGCAACTGAAAAGCGCGGGGAATATTCGAACGATATTGCTTTTAATGCAAAGGTGCCGGCGAGCTGGACAGAATAAACGATAACAATCCCTGCAGAAGGCGAACAGAGGGTACAAAGGAAAAACACAAATCTCTAAACACAGCCATAGGTGACTGATGGGTGCTGAAAAAATCCGCCTGGTCCTGGTATCGAACTAGGGACCTTTCCATCTCCAGTGGAGCGCTCTGACAATTGAGCTCACCATGAGTTAGACGTCAGTAGAGCAAACGGGTTTTATGAGCTGCCACCAGTCTAACCACACGGATCAACAGCCTGCATTTTAAGGTTATGACGATGATCCACTGAATGCAATGGTGCAAGCAAGCTGGAGAGAATGAACGATAATAATGCATGGAAAAGGGGAACAAGGGGGACAAAGGACAGCACAGATCTCCAAACAAAGCTAGGTGACATTTGTTTGCGTTCGTTCCAAAAAATAGTACAATGCTTTCTTAAAAACCTCGAGAAATTCTATTCGCCATAGAACGCAAAAGAAAACAAATAAAACTCTGCAATTTAGACGCTACCCTCTTCCCTTATATGTTCTTCCTTACAGCAACTTTACACTTTATCGCCGCATACACCCGACTGTTACGATATTTCCAGCAGAAGAACGCGAAATAACGCTCATCTATCATTTAAAAAAAAACCGAAAAACAAATCTCCACATACATTGAATAGAGGGTTTTGCCGCGGGCCGTACGTGTTGTTATTATTTGAAATTTTCAACAGTCTGGATTCAAATTGGCTTTCTCAGTGTTTGTCTATATCACTTTCTAGAAAAGAAACGTAACAACCCCCCCCCCCACAAAAAAAAGGATAAATAAATAATAATAATAAAAAGTTAAAAGTTAAAATAGAAGGGTGCGAAGAAAAAGCGAATTTCGGATAGCAACCACTATCTCTCGAAGCAAGTCCCAGCCGCGAAAAAACCGGTCCGCGTTCCTGGACTAATTCCGACATCTGACGACGTTTGCGAGATGATTGGGTTATTTGGTGATAAGTGGAGCGAAAGCGACACGTTGACTGCATACCGGTTCCTCTCGCAGCAGTTGCCCCCGCATCGGCGACTTTACAGCGATGAAGACATGGAGGCGTGTTTCTGGGTGGGGTTCCCGGGCTTACTACTACGCGTTTAGCCCGTTTCCGGGGACAGGTTTTAATTCCAAAACGGGGCACGGATGTTGCGGACATTTAGCTGCCGTGTATTTCCCGTAAAAGCGGCAAAGGCTATTAATATCACTTCGCGGGTTTGGGTCACTGGTGTTGCTTTATTATTCTTCGTTGGCGTTAATAAGTTTCAACTGTTTAAAAACGAAGGCTTACTTTTTTTTTTTTTTTTTTTCAGATCAGGGTGTTTAGTAGTTTGAGATTTTGACCGCAGCTAATTTAGAAGGTAAGGTTTTTTTTTCTTTTGGGTTTTTGCGTTAATTCTTGGTTTTTATGCTATTAAATGTGTTTTAACGCAATTTAGAGTACAGCATTATTCATTTTAATTTTTTTATATAATTTTATAGAACGCGACCAAAGCGATTTTGGTCGCGTACTTGTTTTCCCACCCGTGAGTGGTAGTTTCTTGCGTGTAATCGGCTGACTCTTTCTTCACGGTTATTTTACCAAAACTAAACACCGGCCGTCAGTGCCTCGGTTTTTAATTGATCGTTGCCCTCAAGACAGTAGCGAATCGAGTGTCGATACTATAAAGCCTCAGTTGCACGGCGTTTGCTACAGGCATAGGAGCATCTGTGGAAACGCCTCAAAGATATATATTCGAAGCTTCATACATGTGTATGAAGATGTCTGCGGGACGTTTTTGTAAGGCGAATATGGATGGATGGATGTTAATGACTAAACCCTTTGTAACTGGCCGTACCTTGCGCCACCTAGCCTAAGTCTAAAAAGTCAAACATGATTGCCCCCGCCCTTCTAAGCCAATTTTCTCCCCCTAAGATACACACCTTAGACGGTGCCTACAGGCTGCCTTTTGTACGACGTCAGAGTGACTGCGGCTGTCGCTTCTTCGGCGGCTCTTGCGCGGACGGCCGGGCCTCTCGGCGAACGTCGACGACCATCCACGAGTCGGCATGCGCGAGGACTCGCCGTTCCCAGAAACAAAGCCGACGCGACGACGAAAGTCGGGGGCACCAACATGGCGCACGCCCCGCGGCGTCTTCCCCACGAAGGAGACCATGGCATTATCGCTGCCGCCGGGGAGGGGAGCTGCTCCGCATTACGACCTGCGCGTCTCAGCAGTTTGCGCCCCTCGAAATTACAGAGCGAGGGCTTCCGGAAAATTGAGCCGCAGCTCCTCAGCGGCCGTGCAAACAAAGAGCACGGCCATCGCGAGGGGTCATTAGGCGCCGGTGGCGGCGGCGGTCATCGATGGACCTCTGCGGAGTCACTGTTCTTCTCCGAAGGTCTGGTCCCCCTCCGACGGGGCCTCCCGAACGCGGTTGGTACGCCCACTCCTTCCGCGTTGTCCCCCATCGCTCGCTCGAGTTGGAGATCTTGGAAGGACGGAGGATTTCGGGGTGCGGGCCGCCAACGAACACGAAAGGAATCGCTGCCGCTCGCGGACTCTGAATCTTACTATAGGCCGATACCACCGTGTACCTTGTAAGATATATAGTGTAGGTGCGACGCCAACTTCCACATAAAGTGCACACTCCTCGCCTTGTTTGCAGGCGGTCCCACCAGGTGACCCTTTGATAGGTGGCTATAGTGTTCGCCTGTCGCGGGCCCGGTTTGGCATGCTTGTTTTTAAAGTCATTGATTGGCTGTACCGCGTCATGTAGAACTTGGCACTTGCGCTACGTGTGTTGCTCAAACAGAGCTAAGTCGTTGACCCTACATTCATGCCTCAACGGCGGCAAGAACAGTTTTGTGAGCGCGTTAAATCGGAGGGATCTTTGGGGCGCTGTTCAAGATAGCGTCCGTCAAGGTCAGAGCAGACGCGCCGAGCGAAAAGCACGTGCGGCCGGGTGCCGTGACAAAGATACATTTTTGTTTTTCTTTAGTTGCGCCGTCTGGTCGACGGATGCGCTGCCGGCACAGGTTACTCGGGTGCGCACTGAAAGGACTTTATCTGGTCGACCGCGTCGCAGCTTTCGCCGTAGTCTTCAACTAAAGGCCTTCACCCGCATTTCCGCATGAGCGCAATGCGTATAGTTGTTGCAGGCGGCTGCAGAACGTTGCGAAGAGCGTTTGCTCAAAGCTCGTGCGCAGAGTTCCGTTGAAACGCAATCGGCCGAGGTCAAGAGCTTATTCGCCCTTTTTCGTTTGCAACATAGGGTGCCTCCATTTGCCGGCCGCTTCGCTCACAGGGTGGAGACACCCGCCATTTTGTGGCGAACTTTGCGATGCTCTCACCGGCGTCATATTGCTTCTATCTTTCGAGACCTTTCGCTAAATGCAACGTTTTTGCACCACGACTTTGTCACACACGATATACAGGACCCACACCCAATGTGGAGCTAATACTGACCTCAGGCGCCATATTGTGGCGCTCCATTGGCTCCATTGGTGTCTCCACCTGTCAGCGGAAGCGGCCGGCAGATGGAGGCACCCTATGGCAACAGACTCAGCGGCGCCATCTATTGGGTAGCCCCGGCACACTTGCGGTTCAAGTATATTGGCTTTCTTTTTAATCGTCATCCTTTTATCATAAAAGTGAGTTAAGTCTGACACTGCTATAAGTGGCAATTTCCAGAAGATATAGCGTGTATATTTGACTTCGCGAATACTGCGAAACTCGCCGTCTAGTTCGGGACCGGAAGTGGTTGGGGGCTATTAGCACACTGGCGCCGCCACGTTTCAACAAACGCGAGAAAGAGCGAATCCGAACGCGCTATCGCCGCTTGCGGCTCACCGATACAAGCGAAATCCACGGAGACATGGCGGTGCCCCGCGACAACGTCGAGGTGGCCGGTCTCGGGGCGATCCTGCTGGCTACCGCAACTTCTCTCCATCTTGAACCATCGCAGCCTCGGGGAAAACTTTCTGCTCCCGTGCCCCCATCACTCCCCAACAAGCAAACGCAAGATCCTGTCTCCAAACTCCCCTTTCGGAGACGGGAAATGTAATGCGCGTCGCGCGGACGGGGGCGATCGTGCATGGGAGTTCCGTTGTAAAATTGAGTCCGGTTGAACCTTTTTTTTCTTTTTTTCGTTGCGCTGCGGCGTGCTGCGATACAGCGCTCGTCGTACCGCATGCAACCGCTTCCTGCCACAAGGGAGCCGTTTCGATCTTACACATATTGAAACGTAAATGTTGTGTGTCTGGGCCGAAGCTGTGCAAAATCGGCGGTACCTCTCGCGCCCGGAGCAGAGAAAACATTGAGGCAGGTTCGATCGCCCGCGCGATGTCACTACGGAACCTTCTGATGCTAATCGCGCGAGACATTTTAAGTCCCATGCTAATAATCCTCAATACGTTATTCGGCACTCTGTGTTTCCAGCGTTTCTGGGCAAAACATATGAAAAGTGACAATCACATTTGTATAAAAAAGCTTACTAAAACAGCAATAAACAATCAGCCTGTAGTATGTATTTTTGGGGAGAAAGAACGTGGTTAAAAAATACTATTAACGTGAGAGCGTTATGGAGTTTGTGTCGCAGAAAAGCGGCGTCGGCGTCGGTGGGACGGAAAAATCCTGATTGGTCGGTAGGGTCATGACGTCACAGCAACATGACATCTCGCGAGAATTTCAAACAATCCAAAACGCTCACGTGAAACGTGAGCGTTTTGGATTGCTGAAATGATAGTGATTTCATTTCAACAATGAAAGTGATTTCATTTCAAGAACAACGGGTGAAATGAAAGTGATTCAAGCATGACATGTCATGCGATTTCAAGGTCGTCGCATTTCTCAAATAATTTCACTTTGGGCAGTATTTCGCTTACCCCAAAGAACAAAATTGAAGAATTTTAGGCGAGATTCGGACCCACGGCCCTTCGGTTGCGAGCCAGACACGCGGGGATCCGGCGTTTTTGCCCAGACACGCGTGCGCGGTTTGGGAACGAGGGGGTTTATAAATTCAGCTCTCGTGTGCCACTCTTAAAGGCGAAGCTTAAGCGCGCTTCTGTAATTTTTTCAATGTAGCTGCTTCTTTGAGCGATAACACCACAAGGCGTGCCAAGACCTAGAGGTACAATTAGTGTCACTTATAGAATGCCGCGTAAGTTTTAAAGTTACTTAAGAAGTATTATGAGTATTCCTCATATAGTATTCTCTTTAGAGTATTCTTTGCAAAGTATTCTTCATCTTTATAGAAGTAATAAACACACTCTCCATAGAGTATTCTTCGTATAGTATTCCTCATCTTCATAGCAGTAATATGAGTGTTCTTGTTAGAGTATTCTTTGGAGACTGTTTTATATCTGCATAGAAGTAATTTTAGTACTCTCCAGAGTTTTCTGCACAGAGTACTCTTCGTATAGGATTCTTCATCTTCATATAAAGTAATGAGTATTCTTCATAGAGTAATCTTTGTAGAATGTTCTTTATCCTTATAGAAATAATGACACCACGCCCCAGAGCGTTCTTCATAAAGTATTCTTCGTAGAGCATTCTTTATCTTCATAGAAGTAATATGAGTATTATCTAGAGTATTCTTCACACAGTATTTTTCGTTGAGCATTCTTCGTCTTTGTGGATGTAATACGAGCATTTCGTTTTTATTGCAAGATACAGTTACTACATTCCAAGTGAGCGTCATCATTTTGACTTAATCGTATTGCGTGCACGCCTTGAAGCTCTGATAGTCAAATCTGCTTTGACTTAAACAGCGCGAATAAAAACCTTATTTGCCCTGTCCACATGTCGAGCCAACTCGCCCAGCAACTCATTTTGGCTGCTTTTCGGAAATCTTCGCTACTGAATTTTCATCAAAACCGATTTCTAGCACCAGACTAAGGACACATGCGTTCTCCTAGAAAAGTCGTACAGACTACAAGAAATCAATGCTCAGTACACAAGAATGACATTCACACATCAAAAGAAATCCAACATTAAAGGTACAAGTTCTTAATTCACATATTTTCTCATGGTGCCTCACTTTAATATAACCCCGGTACTCTTGAGTTGAAGGGCTTGCTGACCGTGGACAATGGAATTCGGTTACTGTAACTGGAATGCTCTCTGGGTAAGTAAAACTCAAACTGCCACTTTGATACAAAAAAGAAACACACACACAGACACAAAAAACAAAGAAACGCAGAAACAGAGGGCCTTACTGTGGCACAATTCTTTTTTGTGTTCGTCGTTGTGCCACTAAACCTACTTCATAGTGGGGAACAGGAGTGACACCTACCGCCCCACAAAGAGACCTTGACCAAACATAATTGAGAAAAAAAGAAAATAAGCAAGTATATAACAAAGTTTGGTCGCCTGAGAGTAAACTCAAACAGTGTATGTTATCACCCATAATACATCAAAACAAGTATAAAAATTAGAAGACACTCCTTGGAATGGTAGGTGGGTAACGTTGGGAGGAAAACCATGCAGTGTGCGTTTGTAAAAACGCATTCCTCGTAAAATAAAAAAAAACACATCAACCAAGAAAAAAAAACGACTCCAGCAGCATCCGAGGGTTGGCGTGACTTACCCGCCCCTGCGAAAAAAACCAAAAATGAAGTCCCGCACCTGTGGCACATTGTGCTCCAAAGCGTGTGATTATAGTCTGGTGAGAGGACACCCCTGGCTCGTGCACCCCGCCTTGACTTCCTTTCTCGATAGCGGTATGGATGGCCTTGACTTTCGCCAGACTAATCGCAGCTTCTGCGTTGCGTCCCGTGACGGCGCTCTCTCCACGCAGCAGAGCACGTAGACGACGAAGTCACGTGGTTCGAGACGAAGAGGCTGATTGGTCGGCCCCTTGTTGGGCTTGTGGGATGGTCAGAGCAGACGCCGTACCTTTGCAGACAACCATAGAGGAGACACGGCTGCGTGAGCCCTCCTGAGAACGCCGCCATCTTGCCAAAACAGTCTCTGCCGCCTTCTGCCTTCTGTTTTCCTTCTTTCTTTCTTCTTTATTTTTCTTGTCTTTGTGATTGCGTTTTAATTTGGGTTTCGTTGGGGAACGCCTCCGAAAGGATAGAGAGAGAGAGGCGCCTCGCGGATAATGTTGGCCACCTGGAGTTTGACAGTCCCGCCTCCTTTTGGGGTGGGTAGAAGACACGCCACCTCTGCGTCGCGTCACAACCCATTATAGGAACATTTCCCCTTATTGCCACGCTTTGCTCTCTCGCGATAAGTTCGGGCGAAACAAGATGGTTTCTCTCGTAAATTGCGCTAAAGAGACGGCTCGACTGATGGGGCTTAATTATTAAGTAGAGCTCGGGAGCGCACGGAGAGAGTTGGTTGATCAACAACACAGTGGTTATTGGATTCAAGCCCAGCATTTTTTTGTTTCTTTGTTTTAGGTAGGCGTAGCTTCTGCGATATTCGGAAAATTTTTCTTTCCCAGCACCATACCAGAATAGAAGAATTTTCCTCCCGGTGTATTTACTTCGAATAATCTACTTGAACCCATTGAACGCCTTTTTGATGCGAAACTTTCTTTTTGTTCATTTATACATTTATTTTATATGCCACACCCTTCATCTTTGTTGCACTGTGTAATACCTGATTTCGAGCCTCGCGGCCACGCTTTTAGCGTGGCCGCGAGGCTCGAAACAGATGGGTATTGAGTGGGGTAAAAGAGGCCATCGGAGCAAAAGATCGTTTGCGCCAGGCGAGCATTGAACCCCGACTTTTCACATTATTAAGCGAGTGCCTTTCCAGAATGTCACGACACATCTTTTGAAATTTACTGCCTGAATGCATCGTGCAAAGCATACATTTCGAAGACACAATGACATAGTAAGCGTACGAACAGACATTTCCAAACCTCGGCAGCCAACTTCGGCTGTCATGGGGTTATCACACAGATCTCAACGCAACCAGGCCGTCTAAAACTGGCAACCAATCTGGAGTTTCTCCTAGAACGGAACACATTCTTCTACGTTGGATGATGCTCTGAGTAAAATAATGACAACCGAGTCGCATATCAGTATCGGCGTGTCGCACAGCCACGCGGGGCTCTCCCATAAACTGTGGAGGCCGATGACCGTCGTTTTCTCAACTGGCAGGAAACGTGTCCCATGCGCGGTTGACGGGAGTTCTTTTTCAGGGTCCGTTGCAGAACGTCCCAATAGAACACAGCATCACAACTAGTTCAACAACACGTGTTCAATAGACTCAGGTTGCTTACACATAAGGCAGTTTACTGTCCAGGGCACTAAGATACTCTTCTCTTGTGGCCATGTCTTAACCGGGAGCGTCCCGCTATGTAAATTTTAAATAAAGTAGAATGTTTTGATGTAAATCTGGTATCATCATTTTTTTTTACATGGTGGAGGAAATTTTGTTTTTAATGTGACGTGTATAACATTCGGCACATTGGCGTCAAAAAGGGCAATTAAATTAAATCTTTCGTTACAGGTTTCCACATGTCACGACACATCGCCGTGAGTATAGAGGTGCCATTTGGCGGGAAATCCCTGCGTGGCACCCGCTCCGCGTTCGGCTTATTGCAACTTGTCACCCTGTGAGACGTTTTTAAAACCCGGGTTAGCGCCTGTATCTCCATTCCAGAAATTACCCTGGGTTGAAAAGTATCTATTTAGATTACTTGGGAGGAAGAGCAATTGACCGTTACTTCATAAAAGTAGCCGTTGCCTTTCGATTCCTTTGGATTTTTCAAAAACGGCATATCCTCCTGCCCGTTTTAACACGGTTCTTTTCTACCGTCCATTCTCAGCTTAGAATCACCGGATTACAAACTATTCGTCTTCTAAATTCACCACTTTTGATAGACCCTACTTGCGTCACACACTTGGTTGGATGATTCTTTGGCAGGAGGCTTGTGGAAGCAAATGGCGCTATTACTAAGGAGTCGAAAAATAGACGGTTACAAGTACTAATAAGTAACCGGATTACTCCTGGGATAACAATTAACCTAATAAAGGTAATAAAATGATTACAACATTAGTTCGAAAGTAATCCATTACAAGTATTTTTATTACTTGTAATGAGTATCGCGCAAGCCCGTTTATGAACAAATACTCAAGGCGTAAACGAGCTGCTGGAGATTTTGTCTTTATCTCTGTTTTGGTTGATGTACGCGTATACATCGCGACACTATTAGCACGAACACGACATCGGCGCATTGTCGCATTTTACTTACTAAATAGTATTAGCGAGCACGAAATGTTATCGCTTACATTATAGAACTAAATGAGCTATTTCCGTAGCAATAATAACTTGGATGACATCCCTTAGTTTCATAGTGAAAAACTGAAAAAAGAACACAGCGATCGTCTTGTTCGCGCTAAGAGTGTCGCGCTCTGTACATCGATCCCTGTAAGCTGGTGACTGGCGAGTGCTCTCGATCGGGTAGTACGGTCTCTCAGGGCAATATAACGAAATAATAATTTGGTACGATTATTAATTTGCAAATGTTTTGGTTTTGTGACTTCTCGCTAATTCTGATCGTTTCCCTTTTCCTTGCAGGTAAGCCCACGGAGTTTGGTCCACAACCTCTTGGTGGCAGTGAGTAATTTGTCTTCGGCTTGCTTTGTTTCTTCTTTTTTTTTTGTTCGCCTGACTTTGCGTGATTTTCTGATTGGTCTTGTTTGTTTGAAGCGGAAACCGAAAGGGCGGTAGTGAGATACGTCGGTGGTATGATTTGTTGGACGGGCGTAAGTGTCTTTGCCTAAGGACTCTGGATTCCGCTTCGCCCGCGCTCCGCGCGCTAACCATTCACACAGCCTGATTTTGTAGCGTGGTGACTGCCCTTCACTATACTCCTCTTCACTTGAAGTTCGACCTCCTCTCCAGCGTTTGCGTTGCTAGAGTGGAAAGGGATGGGAGGAGCTTCCACTGAACTCTTCACCCGTCGCCCAATCGAGATTGATCACGTTGACAAGGACCGGGGACCACGAAATGGGCTGCGAATGAGCTGATGAGCACACGCTCTCTCACTGTGTGTGTGTGTGTTTGTGTGTGTGCGTGTGTGTGTGTGTGTGTGTCTGACGTGACGTGACGTCATGAGATCACGTGACTGTGACATCACACGACGACACTGTGCCAAAAGAAAATTATTACGCAAATCTTTTTTTGCAACAGGCGGCACGCAAATGCATATTTTATCGAGAAAAAAAGATAAAGAAAAAGAAAAAAAGGGTAAACCGGCTTCCTCAGTGTTCGGTCGCAGCTGAAACGGATCGCCCGAGAAAAAAGGGTGTTGTGCTCCGAGGGAGGGGGTGGGGGAAGGATTAGGGTGACGGAACGGGGGGTACCCGTCGTGGCCGTCAGAGGGACCACCCGCCACCCTCTGTCATCGGCTGCCAGCATTCCGCCGCGAGACATCCCCCGGTGGGCGTGCTGTAGCCGGGGATAAATGTCCCGGCAGTTCCATGCGTCGAGCGTGCCGCCCGTCGTCGAAACGTTCCCGCCGACAGACAGGTATATACGGGGCGGGGTCCCTTTCGGCTCGCTTCGCCATTTTGACGACGATATTGAAAGAGACTTTACAGTAAGCTATTCAGTGCGATATTGTGGGCGTCGGTGAGGGCTGCGTTCGGGGACTATGCCTCATGCCTGCCCCGGACCAGCTTTTCCCACCGTTCGCGCTCGAATTAGCCCTTGGTACCGGTGGTGGACTGCTTTTTATGACAAGAGGTGACATATCTATTTAAATGTGACAAACCTGTTTCTTTTTTTTTTTTTTTAAAGCTCAGAATGTGTTTTATTAGCCGTATCCCGCGAATAAACCGTCCTGAAAAACCGTCACGAAGAACATTCCCGAAAGGACTGCGTGCAGGTGATGTCAAGTGACATCAGCTGCACGTTGTGCGACATCGCAGTCATGCGACATCTGATGTGAGTTCACATCACGTCACGCACACATATTACGTGCCCAGCTCCTTCACAACACATTCTATGTTCTCCGGTCTTTGTCAGCATGTTAAAAGCTGAGCGTTTTTTTTTCTTTTTTTTTCCACGCTAACGCGTTGATTATGAGGTGTTTTTTTCACAAACTGCGTGGCTTGCGCAAGTGCAAGGACCTTGTGTCGCTCAGCGAGTGCCTCTACGCATGACGGCTGGTGCCACCGTCCAGAAACGCGACTTTGTGTATAATTCTGTAATTTAAAGAGAAAAAAATATATCTGTACTCGTTTTCACCCCAAGAAAAAAGGACGTTTTGCGCAGTGTTCATACGCCGGGCGAAGTAGTTCTTTCAAGATTTGGTTGTCGGAGGAAGAAGCGATGCTTTTCGCGTTTGGAACGTGTACGTCTTGATTAGACAACACATATCTAATCTAAAGTGCACCTACATATGTATGAATTCTTCTCATAAAAGGGAAAATTAGTAATGCTCCGCGAGGAGCCGGACTTTTTTTACTACGCTTCTTAAGGTGAAAACGGGTTATAGTAGCTGTTTCGTGATTTTTTCTTTCGGTCTTCAGTAGCTTTTTGCTTTTTCTATTCTCTATATTCTCCCCTTGTAGTTTGTGGCATCATAAAAAAAAAAAGACTCACTGAATGCGTTTCCGTTAAGTTAAGCTGGTAGACCGAGCTTTACAGCAGGACGGGCGTCTGCCACATTCACAAGCGCCGCTGTGAGATCGCCAGGATCGCGGCGGGCGACAGCCTGACACGTCTATGACGTCATCAAGCAAAAAACAAGGGACCGTTTTTGTTTTTGTTTTTTGACGCGGGAGAGACATTGGTTGGAGATGGGTTCCGAGCGCCATAGTGATAATTATGAATCAAAAATGGGATTTCCTGAATTTTGGGTACGCTGTTAGGAAGCTCGGGCGACGTGGTTTCTCCGTCGCAGACTGTTTTAATTAGTCCTTCTGGACGACAAAATGGCGTCTTCTGCGATATATGAGAAAACCTCAGACAACTGAAAACAATTATTTTAAACGACAAGAGGGCTGAAAAGTCGTTACTCTGAACTGTAGCTTACTTAGTTGCTCTTAAAAGCAAAAAAAAAAGCAAAACCAAAAACCTCGGTTTTTTTTTTTTTTGTCTTAGGGGAGGTTTAGGCGGGGGGGGGGGGGGGGGCTGGTTTACACATTTAAGGCCCGTTCACACGTTTGCAACTTTTTAATACTGTGTGCATTGCAATCTCTTAATATCTCTTACGACGAGAGGACACACTGCCGCCATCTATTGGGGAGCAGTGGAAACTTCGCGGTCCCGCATATTGTCTATTTCTCTCGCGCATCATCCTTTCTTTCTTGGCTCAAAAAACTTTTGGCAACGTCATAAATGACCACTTCTCATAGGTATTACGCACATTTAACCTCGAAAATACCGCAAAACCTTCGCTCTAGTGAAATGCAGTTCCATGGTCATCGCATAGATGGCGCGAGCGTGGCAGTGTGCCCTCTCGTTCTAAGAAATTTTAAGAGGTTTCAAGGCACTCGGTTCTATGGGGTCGCAAGTGTGTTAACGGGCCTTTCCTGTTGCGCCATTTTGCAGACGTAGTCTTGTAACTGCGTATAACGAGACAAAAGGTTTTGCGTCATTCGCGAGACCACATGTACCCATTATCTCTGGTAAATTGCCGCTTCTAAAACCTTCATTGTGACAATGTAAACAATTCTCACTGATGTTTATAGCATTTTTGGGAATTATTGTGTCACATAATTGTTTGTGTACAATTGTTTTTATTTATTCACGTTTATGCGCCCACAAGTGCTTAGCGCTTTTAGAGAAGAAAGGGGGGGGGGGAAGGGGGAGGGGCATTTAAGCTGCTCGGACAGGATTTTCCTTCAGTTATTTGCCGCGGTGAACGATATAGAGAACGTTTCTTAAACCATAAGATTATGGCGGGCGGTTGCACTTCGGCAGGGCCCTTACTACCTTATCACCAAAGGGTTCTAGGGCCTGCTCATAGGGGGCGCCAGTGTGTTGCCATCTCGTGTAAGCGGTTACAAGAGAGCGCGACTCACTCGAGCCCACTCAAGCGCAGACGTGAGATTCAACCTCGAGGATTACCGGCACGCGTGGCAAATCAGCACTCCTGCAGTTTGACTTCACGCTACTTACGATGAAACGACAGTTCCGAGTACACGAGACATCAAACGGGGTTATGCAATCTGGGGCAGACTCCCTCTCTCTCTCTCTCTCAGCTCCGGAATAAGGGGGAGGGGGGGGGGGGGGGGGGGTTAGTCGGGCTTCTAAGTCCACATCGCACGTTAAACGCAATGCTCGCGCCGCTTGTCTGCACTCAGCTCGGTCAATACCACGCAGCAGAAGACGAGTCCCGCGTGTGACGTTATCGTTAGTGGATCTTCGCACCGCCCCTAGCGGCAGACACGCAGGAGCTCGACGCGAGTCGCCGCGAGGCGGCAGACGCGTCTGTTCTGGCGTCGACGCGTGCTAGCGTTGCACTTGGCGTGAGACGCTACAAAACGCGTTTGCGGTGACGCTGACGAGAGGTAGGCATACAGCGCCGCTTGCATCCACTAGCGACGACGGTTGAGGGGGAGGGAGTCGCGCACGTTTTTTCTTCGAGGCGGCTCAGCCCACGGTGTGTCCCACATTGAACTGTATACGCGTCGATCAAACGCCTCGTCGCGCAATATTGACAGGCCTCACTCACCGCGCGCGTCACGAACCGTCGGTTTGCACTCTCTTCACCCCTGGCAGTGTCGTGCGAGCGTATACGCGCTCACCGGAACCAATCGGCCGCCTCGCTTCCATCACCTGACCCCGCTCTCGGCGCGCGTGGGTATATCGACGGGGATGGGGACCGAGGAGTGTGCTGACGCGCCGTATACGTTGGAGCGCGTGAAGCGAGAGCTCGCGCTGCACAACTCCCGGGGGGGGGGGGGGGGATCTAGGTTTTTAAATCAACACAACCTAGCACAATCAAGCAACACAATCAAAGCCGGTACACTAGAATTCGAACGCCGTCAAAGTGAGATCGAGAGAAGACACATATTGGATACGAGTACTGCGTCGGCGCTCGGCTGGCCCTCGTGTCCAATCAGCGCGTCGAAGGCCGCTCGGCATCCGCGGAAGCACCAGACGCCAATTTGGGGCCAACTACGCGGAGAGCAAGTCGTCTGCTTTCAGCGCAGGAGTTCCGGTGACGTCAGAACGACGCCGAGCTCTGGTTGGCTTTGATTGAAAGGATAGTGGGGAGACCCCCATAGTGGGTAAACCCCAATAGTGGGTAAACCCCAATGCCTTGAGGTCTACCCTCTATTTTTTTTCTTTTAATCAGCCAATCAGAGCTCGGCGTTCTGACATCATCCCAAGCCCCGCGGAAGAAGCAGACGACCTCGCGTTCCTTATACTTCGTTTCACCATCAAGTCCAGACGCAACTGACGCTACGAGCAAATGAGACCAATCAGACGGCGTCAACAGGGCACCACCTTGGTGCTCCTCCTGTTTCTGAACGTGTTCTATCATCGCTGAACCAATCATAAACATGAAAAAAGGCCTAGAGTGACTTGCTTTTTGACGCTGATTCATTAATCCTATTACCGCGTAGCGTCGGCCGCGTCTGAACTTAAGCTGAAACGAAGTATGACTTCCGGCTGTCTAAACATACGGGCAACGCGAACATTACGTGGATATGGAGGGGAGCGTGATTATGTGATGCGAGGTAAAGGCGTACGATTGGTCCGACGAGCACGTATAGCTTCCAGGGCACTGTCAGCTCGGGGGATGATCGTATAGTGTTGGGACAGCCACTCGGGCAGCTTCGGATATCTGGGCCATCCGAGTTACCCGCAGAGAGGCGATTCAATAACGGGTGTTTACCGGTGAAGCCGTCGGACCGGAACCCACCGCTAGCAAAGGGAGTAGAACTGGGCGTGCCGTTTGTTGAACCTTTCAAGTCGGAAGCGTCGGACGGCCGCCGGATATTCTTCGCATGCACGATGGTTTCGTTTTTTGCTTTTTGTTTTCCCGGTGCACGGTAGACCGCTTTTGTGTGACGGTTGCCGCGTTGATGTAGGACACACTCAGGGGAAAAAGAATAAAGTAAATAGTTTAAGCTCAACTAGAATTAAGAAGTGTAACTGGAAGAAAAATACGTGACTGCTTATGATTGGCTGCGCTGTTGCTCAGCCGGTCGTAAGCAGGCGGGAAGGTTTAAAAGTGGGTTGTAGCACGTTCTGTTGCAACCTGCAAACAAACGAAAGTGTGTGAACACGCTTCAACCCTGTAGTGTGCAGCGTCTCGGCTGCCACCGCAGTTCATTTGCAAAACATGACAAGGAACCGGGATCCTTTTGTTAAAATTATTTTTGATATGTTGACGATTGTATCCTAGCTCTTCCCGAGCGTCCTTTTTCGTTAATTCTCTTCGGATGAAACTAGAGGCAACTTGTGATCCTAACGTCATATAACGCAGCATTCATTGTTTATTCGCGCGTAAAAATTTCTCTTCTTTTTCTTGGGGGGAGGGGGGGGGGGGTCGCTTCTCATGGATGTAATATTAGATACGTGAACCCTTTTAATCGGGTGGCGGATAGCGCCACCTGGCCAAAGCTTCTAAACCCTTTTTCGACTCCGGCACCATCTGAACTTGCAGGAGGTCTCTGTCGGCGGTGAAAGTCGATATTTATTCATTAAACTTTCGCTTATTTTGGAGAGAGGTGTGAGAATGTTTCTGCACGAAAGGAGAAGAGGAGCAGGACGGCCTAGTTTCGTAACTGTACGAACAACCGATACTGCTCGCCAACAAAACAGTGGCAGAGCCTCGGCACCCCGACCGGTCTTCCGCGGTACTGCTCCTTCACGTTTTTCTTAGTGATCTTGTTTTTTCTTAGTGATCTGTTGATGGCTATATATCTATCTCATAGGCCGACGCGCTTCTCCGACGACACACCGCAGCCGTAGTGGTAAAAAACCTAGCGAGGACGAAAGGTTTTTATGTTTTCCCTTTTTTTTTGTTCGTAAACATACCGTGAGTCTGTATAGGCGGGAAAATGATTTACAAAGAGGAAAGGAGGTTAAACTGAAAGAGGGTGAGAGGTACGGACAAGGAAGCATGTACAGAAATAAGGAATGCAGATGCAAAAACCTTACTAAAAACAAGTACGGCTCCTTGTGGAGCGTCACTAATTTGCCAATTTATGTGGCGAATGAATGGTAGTTATATGTGCCTTTCTAATGTACTGTTTTTTTGCTTTTTGTTTTTATCAGAACGTAGACGTTTTAATCGCAGAAAAATCCATAGTTCCTCCTCTAACTACCGAATCTAAAAAGGAAAAACTAAATGTTCGCGCAAGGTGCAAAATATAATTAATCCGCTTTTTTTTCTCCTTTTTTCGAGGGGGGGGGGGAGGAGAGGAGAGGGCTATTTTACGAGTATAGAGGGAGACTAATGAATACGAACACTGCGATCAAGTAAGAAACGGGTAGGGTCATTCAGTTTCAAAATATGGAAATAAGGCGAGCAGCATTTAACTTTTTTTGTTTGTTTTTATTTTAGCAGAACCGTGAAAGCGAAAATGAAGGGTCTGCAATGGCAGCTCTGGTCAGAAGTTGCCCCCCCCCCCCCCCTCCTTCCTTCTCGGCCCAGCCGTTCCCCTTTCGTATTTCTTCCCCACGTAACGTGATGGAGGCCGCGATGTCTCGCGCCGCACGCGATGTTCCGAGAACTGCGTCGCTCTGACAGGTCCCGCCATTAATTCGCGGCACATTGGTCTAGCCACCTTTTTTCTTTCCCTACCTCTCTGCGCATTTCCGCAGGGGATTACGTCTACAGGGTACTTGACCACTATATATGCACAAGACCACTATAGTCCTTTCTCGTCTAGGCTAACAACTAGTGCCGAGGAAGCTGTCTCGTGACTGGACCAATAACTACCGGCCTAACACCACGTGACCGCGGTCTTTGTCGGAGCATGAAGACGGAGTGTGCAGTAGCGTGACGCGATGCTGACGGTTTGTAATTTGTCCAACCAGTCCCCTGCTTTGATTACTCCCCGTTTCGCTATGCGGTTGAACCGGAGTTGGAGCCACGAGCCATTCCGGCCAATGCAGCACTGTCAAGGTACCACGTGACAAACCCCCTTTGGCCCCCCGCCCCCCCCCCCCCCCCCACACACACACACGCACACAGGTGACGTCAGCTGCTTTTAATTTCCGTGCACGAGCACAATGTCGACCTTTCGGCGAACTTTGCGTTAAAAGTTCGAAGAAGTCGAACCCGCTCGACCTCGTACCTGGCAGATTCGCGTCATTCCTACTCACTCCTGGCTACTTATTCTGACACCGGATGTTGCTGAGTCAAGCCTGCAAATGTCTAAACCAAAAAAAAAACACGAAAAGTTAATTTTTTTATTTTTATTTTGTAGACAGGTGCGGTACCTGCCACCCCTTGACGAAAGTAAACGGTCCATGACTGCAGGCTTATAGCGCGTGACGAAGTCAAAAGAAAAAAAAAAACGGGTTATTTTCGACGCGTATGCTATACACGCTTTTAGACAGTGTGCGTGCACGCAACCATAAACGGCCCTTCACTTTTTGTTTTACCGCTGTATACTCGTCACTATGCTTCGTTTCAGCTAAAGTACACACGCAGCCGAGGCTACGGGGTAATCGGCCCAATCAAGCAGCGTTAAAAGCACAAGTGACCGGGTCTTTCCTCTTTATATATGATTAGTCCAGCGACGATAGAACGCGTACAGAAACACGACAAACACCACGAGGGTGTGCTTTTCAAGCTGTCTGAATGACCCCCTTCAGCTCGTATCGTCAGCTTCGTCTGGACGTTGGGTGAAACGAACTCTAAGACGGCCTTTTTGTAGATACGTCATTCATCGCGGGTTTCGGTTGCTCGACGTATAGTGCTGTACCTAGACCACAAGGCCTGCCCTCCCTCCCCCAAAACGTCATTACTAGTCGAGTGGCCAGTGCGCCTTAACGTCTCACAAGGAGCGCGATGTCACCCAAAGCACGGCGGAAGGCAACAGGGGCCTGGTCGAGGCCGCGGCATTCGAAGAGGCGTCCTGCTGTTCTCGCCCTGTCGATGACTCTAGCGCGCGGTAACACCGAGATGGACGCTCGTCGAGCTTCGGCGTATTCACCGCTTGTGGGCGGGTCTGGGGTCCACTAACAATGACGTCATGCGCTGGCCTAGTCCTTTACGGTTTCTGTCAAGTCAAGAGTTCAGGGAGCCCCTCTCCCCTCTTCCCAAACTATAGCAGAGCGAGCGCTGGAGGGCGCCTTCTCTCCAGCGTTCGCTCTGCCGAAGTGGAAAGAGGTGGCCTTCGCCTCTTGCGCACCGAGCGAAGCGGGTGCCTTTCATCGGAAGCTTATGCGTGAAGCCGGGAACACGTGCGCGAGAAACCAGGCAGAAATCGCTAGAATTTTTGAACGTGGCGAAATAGCTGGTATATATGGTCGCGGCAGAAATCTTGAATATGCGTCTAAAAATACCATATATTCTATATCTATGTGCGATAGATACTCTGGGTTCTCGATGATGGCGTACGACGATTGTTACAAGTTTCGATTTCCGCACGATATGTTTTACTGATTTTCCGTACCTGTGTCCTAGTCTTGAAAGCTGGAACAGATGTGCGAATAAATAACCTTAAATTCCGTGTGAACATTACCAGAAAAAAACGTCAACAAAGAATTGTCCCACACCGTTTTTTGGTTGGGGTCGCTGAGCGTGCGGAAAGACAGTTGATGAAGCACAGCCTTTGTCATCCATGAACAGGCCCGTTTTCCGAATTGGACGTAACAGGGCGGCTTTTCCCTCAGTTTGCGACACTGCCACCAGCGCCAACTCCACGGCGTGCTTTCGGATGCTGCATTAAGCCTAATGGGAAGTAAAATGCGCGGTGTTGCGGTAACAGGCCTCCCCAAGGCCGTCTTGCGGTGTGCATACGCCGGGCATGCGCTCCTGCCGGGCCCCATTAATTCTCGCCGGGCCGGCTCGTTTGGGACCGCCGCTGATTTGTGGGGTTCGTGGGCTCCCTAGGCAGGCCCCGCAACAAGAGCGAGGAGGCCGGAGCGCCGGGCCCCCGCCAACCTCTAGCAACACCCCCTTCGAGGTATCCGTGCGCTGGGAGCTCCCCGTTTCGTCAGCCTGCGATCCGAGTCTCCGATTTTATGGGGCCGGGCTGGAGGAGGGGATGGGGGAAAAGGGGGGAGGGAGGGGGGATATGGCAAAGAGCAAACGCTACGGCTCTCTCTAGCCAATCAGAGCTACGGAGGTGAGGCACGTGACAGCGTTACGTTATGAAGCTTACGTACGGTTACATCAAGGTACGACTGCAAGTCACCGATACCTAGCTACTCTGCTGCATGCATAGCTCTCCATCTTGGCAGTCCGCGGAAATTTCAGCGGCCAACAGTTGCCCCGATGACAGCCACACTCGCGTTTCGCTCCTCGTGCTTTTGCCGAGACTTTTAGCATCAACCGCCAGGATCGCTTCAACCGACGGCGTGACACGACGACCTCCGTGATGTCCTTCGCTGCCAGTACAAGGCCACTTTTGATGTACTGCAGGATAGATCATAGAACTCTAACCACACCAGTCGAAAACACATTTCGGGTATACCGTACTATAAAGGTGCTTATACGCGTTCCCTCGATCCTCATCCGTAGTCGGTTCGCTGTTCAACCGGCCTAGACTTCTGACTACAACGCCGGTCATGGTTCGTGCATCTCCATGTCACAGCTTGCAAGTAATATTGAAGAAAAAAAAACACCTAACGATGTATTGGTTTTTGAATTTCCGAAGCGATGTGCGATCCGTGTCTGCCGATGTATGCTTAAAAGACAGGTCCCGGTTCTCCGATCGTATACCGTCCGGCGTTTCGGCGGTGAGCAACAGCGCCGAACAAAACGCGTATTAAAAGAGACAACGAATGGTTCGATGATGATTCTTCCTCCAGGAATAACCCACTGGCGCCGTGTGCTTGGTAATGTCTTAGTCCTTCGATTGCTGTGATCGTCCTCCGATGATGGTCATGGACAGAGCTCGAAATGCCCCGATCGGAGACGCCCGAACTGCGCTGGAGTGGATCTTATAGTTGTTGCATTGTTCACCCCGCTGCCTGTGGCTTTGCCAGTGCCGAAAAAGAAAACCTTGGGCGTCGTGTTTCTTAAATGTTTCCTAATGATACGTGTGCTGCATTCTTCCGAGGAATTTTGGTGAGCTGTTCTATTTTTTCCACGCCGGTCACTGAAACCGGGGGACGAACGAAAGACCATTTTCAGGGAGACCATTGCGCTTCGCATCTAGTCTTTTTTTTTTTTCTTTTTAGGCAGAGGTATTGCGTGGGGTTTTGGACGGTTCTGGTAGTCTTGTTCGTTTCGGTTACCTTCTTTTTTAACTGCAATAGCAGTTCGTGGGACACTTCGCGGTTTCGCGCCGTCGAACGCGCTCCATATCGACGCGGGTCATTTTCAGCACTCCGCCAAAAGATTCCACATTGAAGTCACGCCGCGCATCTCGTCGCCTGTTACCTGGCGTTAGCTGACACCATGGCGTGACATCGTCATGCCAAGTCACGTTGCACACTGACGCCACGCGACTTAATGACGTCAGGTGATACGTGCGTACCGTTGGCGGTAACGCGAGGGGCTCTTATATCTTGTGGATGACATTTCATGGAGCATATGCCTCCTTGTCATCACTTTCAACTTCGGAGGTCACACACATCTTGAGGTAACTTCAACTTACTGCCATCCTGTCGACTGCGCCATTTTGTAGTGTTCCAAGACAAAAACTGAGGAGCCAGATTATGAAAGAATGGTCGTCATCTTTTCGTTTTATTTTATATCCGCTTCCTTCTCTTCTTCTTGTACGCTAGTCCTCGTCTTCTTCGGTCTCTCTACATTAAGGTGCAACCCCACCGTGCATGACGTTATGGTGCTTTTTTTTACGGCTTATAACTTTCTTTCTACATATCCGACAGTTATGAAGTTAATGTCAAAATAAAGAGCTGTTTTTCAACGATACTTTATTGTCTCGATATTACGATTATGTTTAGTGGTTAGTTATTTATTCGGCTTTTAATATATGATATTAATATATCATTTTAAAAGTTTCTCGAGTCATAATTTCCCATCGTCCATGATATTTTACGTGAGTGTTCGGTTGGATATAATGAAATAAAAAGTAAGCAATAAACTGTACAGATAATGTATATTTTAAAATAAAAAAAATACTTTGAAGTGATATTATTTTATGGTACCATAAAAACGGAATCACGTAAACTAATCAAAATTCCGAGACATTACATTATTAAGCATCCTTTGATATTACCTTTTCCATGACATCTATACTGATATATTACACGTTAAGAATGTTGTTAGGCCTCAAATCTTACCAATTCAGTTACGGAAAATTGCAGTTGTTTAATATAAAACACAGATGGCGACACGTGTTCAAGAATAGCTTGATGTGCATTTTTTCGTCGTGTGCCGCTTGGAACGCCACGTGAAAGACAGAAAAAGCGCCAGATGTCATTGTGTCAGATGCCTGGATGCCCGCAGTGAGTGAGCCAGAGATGTCAGAATAACAAGCGCGAGGCTCCGGGTGCACCACAGCTGCTTTTGCGCGCCTTCTACTGTGCGTCGGTACACATGCCTGACGCGATCCAAATGAAACGGGCGCCATGAAAGAAATTCCGCGACATATTCGAAGACGTTTGAATGTTTTTATCCAGAAGCATTCTATATCGCAAATTGTAAAAAAAAAAATCAACTTAGGTTATTTGTCACGTGTGCACAATCACTACAAAATGTTCTAAACTTCACATGTGGCCGCTTGCGTGAGCACACAATTTTGTTTGTCAAGAACAATTGCGATTGTATGAAATCACGTGGGAAAAACTCGTTCTAAGCACGCGACCGTTGGCATGCAGTGAATACTCATAATCGGCGCCGAGATGATTGTTTGCTGTCAGCAGGAGGAGTTTTTCCTATCAACCCAGAGTTATAATGTTTCCTTCTTTCTGTTGCAAGCAATCAGGAGACAACTTACACTAAATCTGAGGGTCATAAAGTACTATGAACATTCAAACATTACGGCCTGAGTAGTATATGTGTACAAGCTTTAGGTTTAGGTGCATCCTTAACTTTCGATACGCTCAGCGATAGTGTAAAATGTAGCGCTGTTTCAGTCTTAATCAGCGTACCACGAGCGTGCTAACACTCTATTTTATACAAGGTCAAACTCTTCCCGTTTGCATCTTTTTCATTTTTGCACACCACTATTTGCGAGCATAAATCACTAAATTAAGACTGGTACATTGCTTAAACTCCGTGTAAAAGCTATCCACAGACCCAGAATCTTTGCTCGGGCAGTCATTGCAATTATCACTGAACTCGTATTAAAATTAATTCTTATGAATTATTGCTGCGAGTTAATTTTTAACCTTGGCTTTTTTATTATTATTATGAATCCCGCACAAGTCCTAATTTGGGTTTACCAAACTCAATATCTAAACGCGAGTGTTATTTTTTGTGTTTTCCAGTCTCGTGATTTTGGTCAAGATACATTCCCAGCTACCTAAATGAGACACCTGACCGCCCAAAAAATAGTTCATTTGTTTTGGTTTTTCAGGTATTTAATTCCTCAAGCTAGAATTTTGGAAACCCAAGTCTATCACGTCATCACGTTTTCCTGGAAATCCGCAAAGAGCCAAACGCATGCACGACAAAAGGCCCGGCCCGTCATATAAATCTGATCGCATTGAAATATGTGTAATTGGCCTTCGAATTCCCCGCGGCGTGCTAACGGCGCACAGGCAATTTTATATTTTTTAACGCGTCGGTTGTTTTGTTGTGCATGTGTCTCGCCATTTGGCTAATGATGATTTTCGCGTTTTGTTCTGACCACTCATGCTGGAGACGTGAGCTGGGAGCGTCGGCGACTGGCCCCCTTGCACGAGAACTGGCACAGCCATGCGCGCTCCAAAGAAAGCTCATGCAGAAAAAAAAATACAAGTGAAGGAGCAGTGATGTCGAATTTAGGATATGGGAAAATACCCCACTGTGTCGAAGCGCCACCACACACGATTTCTCGCATTGACGCACAGTCCTGGAAGGCGATCCCAATGCCACCTGTTGGTTCAGAATCACACTAACCAAGGGTGGAGTTGCACCTTATTAAAACCCGGTGGCCAATATTCTGTGACGGCGGGATCGGTGGCCGAGTGGGCCAGCGTACACAAGCTCGGAGCACGTGGAGCGAAAGCTCGTGCTGCAGAACCCAGGGATTTTGGGTTCAATCCCTTCCCCTGCCCGTTTCGATCTGGTTGAGCATCGTACCGGCGTGCGGTCGTGTATCACTACTGCGTGGTGCACGTTAAAGACCCCAGACTAGCAGTCGTACTGCACTGACTAAATTGTTTATGTATACAGAGGGTAACAATATCGCCATGTTCTGGCAGACTAAACTCCTGCTGTATAAACAACTAATGACTAATTTGTTTTTTCTGTGACGCTTGAATAGGAACTGATAAGACAAAACCTACGGAGCTTCAATTGAGATTCAACGCGGTGGAGTTTTTTACAATTTCACTTGAAACTCGTTTCATTTTTTGGTAGGGGTCAGTATAAGTCTCGAGAGCGGGGAGTTAGTCAGCCCCGATGGGATGGTGTCTTCGCCGTGGATGAGAAATTTAGCCAGTGCAGTGGCACTGCCAGCCCGGTGTATTTAACGTGCACGACGCAGTATAGTGATACACGGCCGAACGCTTATACGATGCTCATAGAGATCGGAACATGGGCCGGGGTGGGGATTGAACCGAGGACCCCGCGGGTATTGCAGCGAGAAGCGCTCCACATGCCTTCCAGCTGAAATGCGCTAACACTCATGGCCACCAATCTTAGCTAGCCGCTATGGGTCCATCTCCTTTTACGTAAACATGTGATAACAAATCGGTTATTCCCGGTCGAGTGCAGTTAGTCCTTAGCATTTGCGCACGCTATACCTATAGCTCGAAACAGATGTTATCTTCGGGGAGCAAATGGGAGTTCCGAGGACTCAAGGCTGCCGTTATTCTTTTGAGACCATCTTTTTTCTTACAGTGCACGCTCCCGTGTACCTTCTGTAGCAAATATCTGGCACCATCGTATTTATTCGAAGAAAAAGTTCGAAGGTGCGAAATGTGGGCTGCAGAAGGTTTACAGGCACCGGAGCATCGGAGCAATGGCGGCGGCTGATCTGACGTCAACGCAAGCCACGTGTCTATAAGTAAACGTGGTGTTCACAAACAAGTCCACGCGAGGTGTGAGAGCTGCGCATGCGCAGGAGCCAGATTCGCGGGTGAGCGTCTGCTGAGTCTGCTCATGAGCCCGCAATGCCTATAGCAGCACCACAGCAGCGGCGCGACGCCAGGGCCGCGCTTTAGTATACGTAAACGTGACCGTGGTTCCGCCCCAGTTCAAGATGTCTGAACGCAGGTTAGCCTAACGGTACCTTGCGTTCTTAGAACAGCAAAAGGCAACCGGTACTTTTTAAACCAACACAACTCGTAACAATTTTTTTTAACTCGTAGAAATTTAACAGGTTTTTTTTTTTCGTCTCTTGGAGCAACGCGTGCGAGCACAGCTCTCGTGGTAGTTCTTCCGCGGCCGCAGAGGGGACGCAGAGCGGAGGCGGCTGTTGTTGGCTTCGCCCCTCGCCACTTCGGCTCACGAAAAGGGCCCCGTATCGGCAGAACCGGCGACGATGGTATCGTCTGCCGGGGCATTAGAGCCGCCCGCCTAATGATGCCGTCCATTTTTCACGGGAGGCCCCTCCTGATGTCCGGGAAAAAAAAAAAAAACGCGAGACGCCGGCCCACTACAAGCCACGCCACCTAGAAGACGAGGCCTAGCGCGTTTGCCCCCAAACGTCACGACAAGTGGCTCCACGTGGCACCGCCTATAGTTCGCGTCAGCGTCGCCGCCAGCGCGTCTTACAGCGTCTCATGACGTGCGCAACGCCAGCACGAGGCGACGCCAAGACGGCCGCGTCTGACGCTTTGAAGCGACGCCAAGACGGACGTGTCTGACGCTTTGAAGCGACGCCAAGACGGGCCGTGTTCCAAAATTTACTCGATCTTACTCCAGGGTACGGGTTTTGTACCGTTGGCGTTCTAAAACCTACCCGCGTCCAGCGTTTTTCAATCTGTGCTGTCACGTGATACGATCCGCCGGAGTAACTCGGATCCATTTGGGTAAGATTTGGAACACAGCCACGGACGTGTCTGACGCTTTGCGGCGACGCTAAGACGGCCGCGTCTGACGCTTTCCTGCGACGCCGAGACGGACGCATTTGACGCTTTGCAGCGAGGCCAAGACGGCCGCGTCTGTCTGCTGGTCTATGGCGATGCCAAGACGGACGCATCTGACGCTTTGCGGCGACTCACGTCGAGCTTCGCCATGTTTGCCCCTTGGGGAAGGTCGAGGACCCTCCCATCGACGATGACGTCACGCGCTGGCCTCCTCTTTGAGGTGGTATTGCTACAACGGCGACCCTTGCTCCGACGTTCTCCCGCGTGCCTCCTTCCCGTCCTTGTCTCGCGGCCGTGCTGCCGACGCTGCGCTTACGGAGAAGACCGCAGAGCCTGTTGCCGGCTCCCGCTGGCCATCGTCGACGAACAGGCTTCCGGGTTTGCGGGCGTACGATGCATGCACACGCGTGGTGTGTCCGGCTTCTGCCGAAATTACGCCTTTCAGAAACGTTCGCCCAGGTGTGCGCGGCGCGGGGTGTGTGTGCGCGCCCCGGGCAATGCGGGCGGCGGGTCCCCTACTGCCCGATAGAGCAGTGTCAGTATAATAGAGAGCTTTACGGAACCATATCCGATACGGTAAGATGGGTCCTCTGGAATGAACTTCGCACATGCGCAGTTCGTACCGGTGGGTTTATCGTACCGTTTCAGATGTGCGAAAAAGGTTTCCTAAAACTCTCTAATACCCACGCAGACGCAGCAATCGTGTGTGTGGCCGTCTTGGCGTCGCCGCGTGCTAGCGTTGCGCTCGTCGTGAGACGCTGTAAGACGCGCTGGCGGCGACGCTGACGCGAACTATAGGCGGTGCAACGTGGAGCCATTTGTCGTGACGTTTGGGGGCAAAGGCGCTAGGCCTTGTATTCTAGGTGGCGTTGCTTGTAGTGGGCCGACGTCTCGCGGTTCGCCCGGGTCTTGCCTATTTAGGTTACGTTAATGATAGAGCATTACGGCCTTCTTATCCAGGAGGTGTTAACTGGGCCTTTGAAAGCCCACCGCTTTCCACTATAGCAGAGCGAACGCTGGAAAGGATGCGACCTCCTCTCCAGCGCTCGCTCTGTAGTGCAAAGCGGTGGGAGGAGCTTCCCCTGACTTCCCGCCCTCGCCCGCTCGCCCGCGTTTCCTCGGTCGCCTCCCAAGGTCGCCGCCGTCGTCTGCTACCACCGATTCTATACATGATGTTCCCAGAAATCCTTCCGGTTGCCTGTTTCGCAAAATACGAAGTTTTCGTAGTTCGCTTTTTCCCCTTCAGCCCTTCCGCTAAGCACTCCGCAATAAAGATGCTCGCTACTTCGCATGCGTCTCTGGCCTGGTCTGCAGAGTTCTGGATCTCGGGCTGCAAGAGCGTTGCGAGACGCAGGAAGCTATTTGTTGAAACTCCCTTACGTCTAATATATTGAGCTGGGCTAGTTGGCCATACGCATTAAGGAGTTTTAAACAAGGGTCCCCTTACGCTTTCGGTCCCCCAACCAGTGGTGCGTCGCGCTGCAAATGCGCAGGCCCAACTCCGCTACGTTCTCCACAATGAAGACGCCACTACAGCGCATGCGCGGCGCTAGCCTTGCCTGCAGAGTCCCACATCTCGACGCGGGTAGCGGAGAACGTTGTGGGACAGTGGAAATGATTTTTTCTGAAACGAAAGTACTCAATCAGTTTCTTGACCAAGGGACTAGAGAAGTTTATGAGGAGCAAGTGATTACGTCGAAGGGTCAGGTTTGCATAAGTTGAGCATCGATTGCCCTGTCAAGGAAAGAGCTCGATATTTTTTGCAATTGGTGTTTTTGATTTATTTTTTTCTTTATTTTGCGTGTAAATATCGTCCCACAATTACCGTCATCTTCTTTTACGTGTAAACTTTGAATGTCTTCTCTAATTTAGGTTAATCACCCTACGGATGATAATAAGTGAATAATAATATGTATCAGTTTCAAAAATGAACAACACGACAGAGACGAATTATGTAGTTAGTTCGACATTGCATTCATCACTTTGAAATTGAAAGTACCCGTATCGTCTTTCTTCTCCTTCACCATTTTTGTTCCATTAAACGTCAGCTGTGAGTTCAGCGCCTGTCCTGTCTACGTATTTCACTCGTCCTTGTCCTTTGCGCTGCAGTGTGTACCACTGATATTGCAGTGACTCGTGTTTCCATTCTGTCTTTTGTATGATGTACACTCTAAAAAAAGGGGGTATCACCTTACACCCTTTTGTCCCATATAATGCACCCCAAAACTTTAATTTGACGTAGAGCGCCCTATAGATAGTCGAACAGACGGCCCCAAATTTTACGAGAAGCTTGATAACGACGCGATATAACTTATTAAATAGCTAAAGTTCGCATCAAAGGCCACAGAAAGAAAACACTGAGGTTTTGCAGTACGGCCTAGAAAACCCCGATTACTTTTTTTTGTAGTCAGTAAAACGTACATTAACTATTTTAATAAGTTGTACCACACGGCTATCATGCCTCTCGTGAAAGTTAGTTCATCATATCGACCTCAGTGCCCTGTACGCCGAACTGAAGTTTTGGGGTGTACTATATGATGGGACAAAGGGTGTAAAAATACACCTTTTTTTTTCTGAGAGTGTATGACCAGTGTGACACCTCGCTTAATTTCTATCAGCGGACGTGTTGCCTCCGTGGGAATGCCGATCGCTCGTACTTTGGCAATAATTTCGTTGTATTAGCGGTCAACTTTCTCACCAATCTCTCTCTCTCTTCCCCCGTCCCCTTTCCCTTTCACAAAAACTAATCCGCATCAATTAACGCGCTAAAAGATTATTTTCCGGATGTCGTTAGTGCATTCGGAGCACCAAAACTCGAAACCATTAGCAACCCCCCCCCCCCTTCTTAATGTTCGGCTTCCCAGCTTACTCAAGGGCTGTTTATTCTTTTGCACAGATTCCCGGAAACAAACGCAAAACCGCTGCGCTCGCTCGGCCTTCTTCAAAGGTACCGAGCTAAAACAAGCCCAGAGAGCAGGGTCACTCATATACGTTCTCGTGTAATTGCGTGGCGAACCGATAGCCCCCTCGCTCCATCATAGCTTATAACGATCGTTATCCCAAGCGCAAAGCTATAGGCAACGGATACCACGTACGGAGTCTGCAGAAGCACGCGTTTTCCCAAGGAGGTGGCCAAACCTCGGCAGGAAACATGCGAACATACAATCGTCCGTCCCCCAATTTTTTCTACGATACCGACGCCACATATACACGACACACGCAGGCAACACGAGCACCCCGAGCGGAAACGCACGTATTACGTATACTCACGTATTGCTGCACTCACGCCAAACCGGAGCCACGACGAACCCAGTCTCACACTGTTGCAATGGGAACACTGAATAGGCTTAGCTTTTATCGTGTGCACGCATTCCTGCTTAGGGGCGAAAACGAATGCTTACTTAATTAACCGACCGCGCTCCTCCCGGAGAGAAGGCCTTATTAATTCAGACTCGTATAATTAAAGCCAGGGGGCGCTCTGTGCACGAGGAGCACGCACGTACGCACACGCACTCTAGCACAAATGTACACACACAAAAAACAACACATGCTGTGCATCATTGTAGGCTATACGCTGCGGGCCGTTTCGCCCCTTCACGTGGACCACGGATGGAGGCTACGAGTCCGAACGTGACGGTCTGCTCCGCGAATCACCGAACCCAATCCCCGAGTCACATGACGCGTTTGCGGGTCCCGGATTGGCTCGCGGCTCGCCATGTAGGATCCTCAGGTGGTCCATCTTCGGTGGCTGGATTTGGGAGTTTCGGTTCTGAGGACCTGAGAGGCCTAGCGCATCCGCGAGGCGGTCTGCCGCAAATGGCGACGGCGGGGTTGCGCCGATCACGGCTCGGCGTTGTTGCCGTAGCGGCGGTGGCGGCGGCGGTGGCGGCAGCGGCCGCGTCTAATTATTTACAACGCGGCGTGTTAATTAAAACCGTCCGGCTGCGCAGGGATTGCGCGCCTTCGCGTTCCGGCACGGACTGCCGGATTGCGTCATCGGAGCCGCCTCCGCCGCAGCAGCCGCCGCGTGGTGTGAACCACGGCTGGAGCAGTTTCAAAGCAAATGCTGTTGGCTCTCTGTCACACCCGTTTTTGTCGCTATTAGTTTCGAGTCTACTTGCCTTATCCCAGTGCCTTAAAGGGGCCCTGCAATAATATTTAAGAGTCTACCTTTTTTGCGGTTTCCACGTCTCTTGGGGTTCGGGCAAGCCAGCGGGCACGGAGAGAGTAACTAAATATCAGTGCGTCATATTTTAACCGGACGACGCGGAAACCTCCTCCACCGACGAGGGCGACCCGCGTTGCCGAAAGCGCGCGATATGTGACGTCTTAGGTCCTGGCCTTACACTGGTCAGAGCCGCTAAAAGCTTTTTTTTTTTAGTAGAGATACAAAATATAAGTGTCGCGAACCGTTTCAGTTATGTATGAAAGTCGTTTTCGTTCGGTATTTTAGATCAGAAAAGAAACAAATGCAGTTTATAAACTACGAAAACAAGAAATGACCCGTCGACATACCCGCCACCAAGTGGCGGAAACAACGGCGCATACTAGAAAGGGCTAGTGGGACGAGACACCGACGAACGGCGAGCGTAGAAAGGTGCCGGGTGTACGCGGCGGCGCTGCGGTCGTATACCGGTTCAAGTATCCGACCGGTTCCGAGCCTTCCGAAGGCCTTCGGCGCGGGCCTTGCTGGCGATTTGCCCATTTAACGGTAGGGCAGCGCGAAGTGGCTCCCGTTGTGAACTGATCTTTACCCCGTGTTTGCTGTCGTTTGAGGCCAATGAAGTGTTATGCCGAAATAGTCTTTAATCGCGCAGCAAATGCAATGCGAGCCGCCCTGGCCGCCCGCTTCATACAGCCTATCCAACACATGCTTTAGTGGCGCCCTCTCGAGCCGTCGACACGGAGTGGGGCATCCGTGAACGCTCGATAAGCTCACTACCCCTCCTCTAGTTCACGGCCACTCAAGCCAGGACCTACGACGTCATGAAGGAGGTTATTTTTTGATTGCTTTTGCAATTCTAATTTGCCTATAACTTCTAATATAACGCGAAATTTGAGAAAAGAAATGTTTCATTAAGTTACTACGTTCAGTGCGCTCAGGTTCGGTACAAATTAAAAACCAGTCAAAAAGTTGTTGCAGGGCCCCTTTAAATAGACCGATCTCAGCCACGTTACTAGATCAAATCAATTACGGAACTGCAAATAGCCGCCGCTTCCCCGAGCCCCCGTCTCCCACCGAGGGACTCGCCTCCTGTCGTTTGACGCGCCACTGTCCATGGGGATTGCTGCTCAGACATGTACGTAACGCGTCACTATTAACGAGGTACTTGTACCTACTTACTTTTTGGAAACGAGTAGCGTATTTCGTTACTTTGTTTAGAAAAGGAATGAGTGAATTAACTTAGTTACTTTTAAGGCCAAGTAACGAGTAAAGGTATTTCGTTCGTTTTGAGGAGTAATGTGTACAACAACGTTGAAACAGCCTCGTCTTAATTCGAACCGGAGTACGCGTTCATTGCGATAAGGGCAAATGGGCAACCCGAAAAACAACTCAACAGTATGACAGTAGAGCCACGTTTATCGCTGAATACGCCAGTCGAACTCTACAGCTGAGAATGCCCTCCACCCAGAGAACGCAATAAGTTTTGTTTGTTGAACCTACTAAAATTGTATACGGGCCGAATGTAATTTCGGATGTTGCCAACGAGGGAAGGCACATAACCCGTTGTCAACTTATAAATTTAGAAGCAGAGAGAACAAAGAGGAGAATCTCAGCTTCAGCAGCTCTTGCTGAAGCACAACACTGCGGTTTCTTCGAGCGCGTCAGTAAAACAACACTTCAGCATCTCCAGACAGCGGGGAAACATAACTGATGAAAACTTCGAGAGGCAGCTACTGGTTAAATGCAACGACTTTGAAAAGAAAACAATAAACCATGAAACAAAAGCAGTTGTGCATTTCGCCGTCAAGGCAACGAGAAAAGCAACTCTTTACGTTTGAGGTAAAGTAACGCGTTCCCTTTAAGGGTCAGTAACCAGTAACGTATTTAGTTACTCTTTGAGCGAGTAACGAGTAACGGTATTTAGTTACGTTTTGTGGGTAACGTGTACATGCGTGCTGCTGCTACATCAACTACGGTGTACTACCCTATGGAATACTCAAGGTTTGAAGGACAGCCTCCAGACGGCGCTTTACAGTATAGAATTGCACAGTTTTCAGAGACGGGTGGCGGACTTGAATGGCAGAGGTGGGGTATCCCACTCCGCGAGTGTTTCACATCTGAGCTGATATATGGCCGGTAATAGGGTAAGGGTTCATGGCAGGCTACTCCCACCTCTTTCCATTTTTACGGAGCAAACGCTTGGAAGGAGGTGTCCTCGCCTTCGGCGTTCCAGTATGAATCGGCGTGGGCTGTAAGTTACGGCGATCCAAAAAGCGACGATTACTGTCGGAGATTTAGAGTAGTGGATGGTCTAGAAAAGGCACCAGGGCGAGGCCTGCCCTGACCACTCCGGATATCAGTGTGCGAGGAATTGCCGCCGCGTTAACAACCCGACTAGAGATAATCGAACCAAACGTGATGCACTCTAAAGGGTGGTGCCGGGAACGGGGTACGCCCTGGACTGGCGTTATCTACCTCTCGATCAGCTTGACGAATTGAATGGAAGTAAGGAGAGAAAGCAACCTATTCGCGGCTGTCGACAAATATATCGGCCGAAAACAGGTCGTGCAGTGCCATGCGGCACCTCAAGGCACAATGCTATATGGTTTAAACAGACGTGCATTAGCTTAAAATGGTTTGCTCCGTTTTCATTCAATACGTTCACAACGCGCAATGGTGTGTACCATTACGACTCAACGGTACCAGGTCAACTGGCTGGACTAGCGAATTTATTACAACAGTGCCGCCAGCGGCAGCGGAAGACACTCGCCATACAATGGCGATACACACGTCAAACAAGAACTGGAGGGCGAGTGCCGCCCTCTCGGACGAATGTATCTAAACATTCGAATTAAAATGCAACACGTTGGCGTATGCGAGCTTCCAGAGGCTTAGCATTTTTCGGGGAAACCATAGAAAAGCCATAACTACTGTCCTCGAACCGCGCCGATGAACATTGTTAAGCACACAATGTCTGGTTCACGCGGTTGCGTGGTCTTGGTTCAAACTCCAGAGCGACCTCGGAAGGGCGCCGATACGACCATGTAGGGTGGACAGTTGTCACTGGGACAACCGTTCGCCCTATACACAACGTGAGAGGCAGTGCAAGGCGCACCTCATTTGTTATGCCGTAAGAGTCACGGTTTTCCCTGCGGCTGTTCCGTTGCTGCCGCTTTCGTTGGTTGCAACTTCAGATTCTCGAGAAGAAAGATATTTCCGCCCGTTTGGAAACGTGTCTTTCGTACTGTCTATTATTGGATTAAAATCACTAAACTATGAACTACTTGTCTTCTTAACCCCACCGGTCTTGGTAAACCATCCTCTTGTCGGAGACTTGGTTCCAGGATTCCTTCGTTGGAAATGGGCACAAACAAACGGCGTCATTAGAAAGGAGAGTGAAAACTAGTAGAGGATACAAGCAATTTTAGTACCTCCAAAACCAATCGGAGTAGACGTCTTGCGATTAGTTCCTTATAAATGCAATCAAATGGTTACTAGATTTCTCTAAAAAGTAACCGATTGTGGCGATAAGCAGACGTTCGTACCGTAACGCAAGAGAACGGCGCTTTGTGAACCAGCCTTTATTTAGTCTCGACTCATTGCACGCTCTTTACCCGGCATTCGATGGAGGGAAAACGGCGCGGCGTCTCTTTCGGACGTCCTACCTTGAGCACGCACTCGCTGTATTTCTTGCATGCTGGAGGCTCGAGAGGTTGGAATCGGGACGACTGAAACTCCTCCATGCCTTTCTTTTTTGTCTCTTTCACAAAGTTCTGACCGGAGAAAGAAGCAAGAAAACATAAGATCAGTCTCCTTACGTTAAAGTCGCTTCCCTGCCTAATGCCGACAGGTGGACCTGTGCATATACCAGGGCTGGTCCGTGATCCTGTCGCCAGCACCGCACCCCCATGCAGATACGTGTCATAGCCCAGTCGTCCAAGACGCCCGTGTGTCGTGCTCCGTCGACTCAATATAAATCAAGCTGCTCGTGTCTCGACCTCGGAGACGGCGAATGCCCGGAGGCCATCCGCCGTCACCCCAGAGGGACGCTTGCGTTGTCCCTCGCAGCGGACGGGATCCTGTTTCAGCGGGCGGGCGGTCGTTGCGACAGCCATCCTTATCTCGGTTCGTTTGCACTCTATATGAAATCGACAGTCACAACTTTCCCCGCCGGGTGTCGAGATATTTAACGATGTGTTCTTGCTATCGGATCCCCCTCCCATTTTTATCTTCCTTTTTCATTTCGTTTGGTCTTCGCCCAGTCTTGCGGAGCGACGCGGATACCACATGCCGAACACCGTCGGGGGACGGTCTGTCTTCGAAGCCTCGCGGAGCGGAGGACATGACGTGTCCGCGCAGGGCTTCGCAGTAGGGGACGGATGAGGGCCGGGAGGGGGGACATTGCATAATGAGGCTTATCCAGCCGACAGGGAATTCGCATTAGTCGTGTTCATTTCAAGCCAGTTTTCGGGTCCAGTGCGCCGATAAAGACCGAGCCGTGCCCCCGAGGATTCCCGCCAGCGTAACCCTTCTGAAGAACCTTTTTCGATGACTGCAGGATGCACTCGATTGCTGCGGTTCTTTTCTTTTGGACTTCGATGCTGCATCTGGCCGAACTTTGGGTGGGGGGATGGGTTTCGGGGCGTGTGCTTCTCGGCGGCTTTTCCGGCGTCGGTTCGACGGGAGAGGTTCGGCGCCAGGCGCAATTGATTGCCGCGTCTCAAGAGGAAGGGCCTCATTCCTTTTGCAGAGGCTGACCGTAGCGGTTGTCGGGGACGTTGGCATTGGGTCAGTCGTGTCACGGTCGGGCCTCGTTGATGGCTAGTGCGCACGAGCGGGTGCAGGCAACACGCCCTAGATCAGAAGGCCGCAGTGCCGGAGTTTCTACGTCATCTACCGGTGCGCGGGGAACAGGTTAGCAGAGACGCGTCAGCGTTCGGCTGGAACTTGTCCACGATTGAACGCGAGTCCCTGAACACTGACTCAGCACTCGTGTTCAGTCTGCTTCCCCTCCGGTACATGACATAGAAAATTCAGCACTAAACACGAACTCATCTCTGTTACGTCACGGCGCGGTGGTGGCGCGTCGGACGCACTTCCGGCCTGGGGCTGTGGGCAGAAGTCCTCATGTGAGACGCGCATTCCTGCGTTGTTTGGAAAGGAACCAGACAAAAACCTGCCTTCTCGTTAAAACACCGCGACTGGGGCTGTACCAAAGAGTCTAGAAAGGTTTGAAGATTAGTTTTCATGTGCTCGGTTCGTCCGAGAACGTGGAATTGTGCTGCGAAAATTGAAAACCAGACGCCGTCGGACCACGATTGCATGGGCGGGAAGCACTTTGGGTTGTATTCACGGATACTTGGGGTCATCAAATTTATTTGTTTTGTTCTAACATGAACGCCGGAAAACCGTCAAGTTCTGACGGACCACCTGCGGGCTACGTTCAGTGCGTCTTCAAGTTCAAACGGCCGCCTGATCGTTTGAAATGTCGTCTGCTCTTTCAAACGTTTCTGCTTGTCGTCTGCTCTTTTAGACGACACCGACTCGTAGACTAAATGTTGGCCCGGTACTTGCGATAAGAAGTAAGTGCAGGCTTTAAAAGGCTTAAGTTTGAAGGTTGGTAAGCAGGCTCGATGTAAACAGTAGATACAAGGAGATGTTGATCATTGTTACCAGTGGCCACCACCGACTTGTTATGCCTGATTCACTTGGTCCGATTCTGCTTGCTATTTTCAGTATCCACGTCGACCATCTCAGCTACGGTTCACGCTTTTGCAGCCCGAGCGACGTAGCGACTGAAAATTGCGAGCGAATTCTCATCATGCGAATCGGGCTTTAGCGTCCATTCTGCGGTGTCCACGCGGAATGAATCGCCGCATGTCACATTATTCACGCGAAGTTTTGCGGTGTAACGAGCCTCGGTAATTTCGCTGAGGCCTCTCAAGTAGTCAGACATCGCCAGGAAGACGTAGAATCAACAATTCAAACACGAAAAAGGTCAAGGGTCTCACACCGACGCCGACAACATCGCATTTCAATGGTTTGTTTATGGGCGACGGCGAACTTCTTGCCCACACTCCATCGCGCATGCGCGGCGTCAGTGGCGTCAGCTAGGGGCGCTCCGGTTTGTTTGTAAACAGGAGTTGGTGTATAGTCCAAGATGTGATGGTACTGCGCAGGAACAGGTGACTTGAGCACTGATTGCCGCTTTTCTTGATTATAAAAAAGTGTGCTGTTCTCCTCTCGTTCTATATTTTTACTTGATTTCGAAGCATTGCAGGGACAGCTGTCAAACGCTTTGTCGCTTTACGAAAAACTTTCTTTTGTGCGTATGTGTGGACTGACAGCTGTAGGACTGATTCCTCATATTTATAACTCGACACTTAAGGTTACGGCATGGATGCTAGAAAACTATTTGAGTTCAATATTTGGACAAAACATATCAAGCATCGATTACCCCCGTAAAAAACTAATGAGTTCCAGGGATATTTCGTGGCAACAGACACAGCCCTTTCTCGGACACCAACTTAAGCCGAATGCAGGAAACGCACCGATTAAAAACCTCATAGTTAGGGAAGACCTCACGGCCATGTTGAGACGCAAGTCTTCCCGGCACTGCGAGAGACGCAGCTGGAGTGAGATGAGCGTTGGACACGGGACGCGGAAGCGTGACCCTGGCGAGACGCCACGATGCAGCTGGGCGGACCCAACGGACGCGCGACTCTGACGCGTTGTTTTGACGAGACGCAACGTCGCAGCTGGATCGAGCTTGTCAAATCAACTTGGCAGCTGGCCAACTCTGCAGAAATGCTCCTGTTTTCGCAATGCTTTGTAGAGCGCTCAAACGTGAAATGGTTCCTCACTGTGGGTGACTACAGTAAGAGGACATTTCACACTTTAAAAGCAGGTTACCCTATCCATTATGAGAATTATCCACATGGTGTGGTCGAATGCACGATATTCCGATTTCTAGTAATACTATACGCTCAAGGGGACGCCCGGACACCGTAGCGCATTTTGCGAGTTCGAAACGGACGCAGTGGGCTGCAGACCAGTTGCACAGAGTAGACCTACGCAGCGTCGCCTAGCTATCGTCTCGCAGCGTTTCACAAGGAAGGCGACGCTAGCAAACGGCGATGCCAAAACGGACGCGTGTGCCGCTTTCCAGCGTCTGTCGTCGAGCTTCAGCGTCTTTTCCGCTTGTGGCTCATCGGCGATTCACTAACCAGGACGTCGTGCGCAGCCGCGAGTGCTGCCTAAGCATTCGGTTGGGAATCCTGTTCAATCAGCGAGGAGTTTAAACCTCGAACGCCGAAGCCAGCACTCGTGATCAATTTGTAACTCCGCGGTGGCCTCAGGTGGATGACGTAGCAAATCCAGAAGTCCGGTCTTTTGCTACCTAAGAGGTGTGGGCCGTTTGCTGTTCGATTTATCGGCTCGCGCGCAAAGAGTTGAACCTTGGTCAACTCGGCGAGATGTTTGCATTGCGCCGTTGCTGGTGTGTACCCGCTCAAAGTTTGGGGATAGGGGCCGCCGTGAATCCTTCGTCGAAGGGACAGCTTTATTTAAGGGGAGGGGGCCTCCGCAATTCCAGTGGCCTCCAGCCTTCACATGAGGCGAGTGACCGGCCAGGTTGTGTGGCTTCCATGGAGATCATATCCATAAGGGAGAGAGGCTGAGACGACGGAGTTTCTTTCGCGACGACAAGTGCCCGTGGGGCGTGGGTTTTTGCCGCGTATTTTTTACGCAGAACGTGCGAAAGCGGGACCAGTCCCTCCTCCGCAAAGTCCTCCACTCTTTCCACTTTAGGGGAGCGAACCTAGCGAGCTCTGAAGAGGTCAACAAAATAAATATAGAGTACCATAAAAAAAGATCGCCCCCTAAAACGTAAGACGTCCAGCGTCACAAGCGTTTAGCGATATACTCTTGAGTTTCCAGACGCCAGATGCCTCCGTTCACGGCGCTCTTCATCAGAGGTGTTTAACGCGTACCGTGTGTATGCTCGACAGTTGCACCTAAAATAAAGCGATACTACCGCTAATCCGACTGATAAACATGGCGATCTTCAAGAGCCTACCATTCTCGCAAGCTCCTCCCAGTGCGGACAGGTGGTCGAGCTCCCCTCGTCTACTTCACTCCTCCTCGCCCACCCCACTCGTCCCATGACCTGCCCCTTAACCAATCAGAGTCGAGCACCTCCACTCCTCCTCCACCAACCGTCAACCAATCGGTGTCGAGTCTCGCGGCCACGCTTTTATCTCGGCATCACGAAATGTCGAACACCAAGCCGAAGAACGTTTGACGTTAAAAAAAAAGATGTAACGCGAAAGTTAAGCTTAATACGGTAAATTTTATGTGATTAAGTTTGGCGAAATCCAATGAGAAGCATTTCTGCACTAAATTTAGTGGGAAGTTGAATTGATGTATGGTTACGCTAAATTGGGGCGGTGTATAATCGCGGACCGATTCAGTTTCTACCCCTAGATTTAGCGGGAAAGCGCTTCTCCGTAAAGTTGGCGCGACGGAAGTCCGCTATATTTAGCGAAATGTAGCGTGACTTCCATGCTCAGGAAATTTCATAAATAAACATCCCGCACAGCTAAAAAAAAAAGAAGAAAGGAATGCCACATTGGCGTGAACTGAGGCGTCTCCGCACGTCGTCTCGCCGACAGCAGCGCCACCGCAGCAGTGTGACGTCAGAGGATTCTTTTAAAAAGGACAGCCCTACCCGTTTTGATCTGGATAAAGCCTGATTTAGATGGTGCGATTTTACAGCTCCGACGTCGGGCACCTCAACTTGAGCCACGCATTTTTCTTTTCTTTCTTCCACACAAGTGGTAAATAAAGTCTGGACCGTCAAATAGACGAGACGAGCATAAGATATCTTTGACTCCGTAAACACGAGAATCTTCGTGCACCGGCGTGTGTTCAGTAAGACTATTCACAGGCAGTCAATGCGACAAGCTCTATGGGGCTGGTGTACAGTGAAGGTTTTCCGTCCGTCACTTTCCGGCGGCTTTGACCTCCGCGCGGGCGTCGCAACTCAAGGTCGGTGGTGTGCGACTGACAAGAACCAGGAAGCGAGGTGGTCGTCGACATCGACAGAAGGCGGCGTGCTGTACGTGATTCGCGGTTGAGTTGTTGTTGTGGGTCCTGACTCAGCAGTTGACGTAAACGAAGACATCACTTGGAGTTTCCGCCGCGACGGTACTCGTCCCGTAAACAACCCTTACGTCTGGGGAATGCACGGCGGCGGAAGCCTGTTCCATTGCCTTTTTGTGTTCGTGTACATGGCAGCAGGTGCCATCCAGGCGTGAGATAGAAGGATGTTTATGCACACGATGAACCCCTATAAATTGCGGCATCTTGTTCGGGGAACCGCGCCGCATCGTTCGATGACGGCTTCCCAGTGCGATTCCAGTGTTCAGGACTTGCGGCATGATGATGTCCTTGCCTTGCGGGCAAACCATAGGTCATCAGGGCGGTTCGAAAATTAGCCACGCAAACGTTTCGGTCTAGCACAATTGTTTTGAAACCCAATTCTGTCGTCGATTATTGCATAGGCAGAGAGCGCGTTGGCTGATTTCAAAATGATTTGCCACGTCATCGTCTATCCGACAAAGTGCATTCTCTATGTTGTCACCAGTCGTGATTGCGGACGGACGTCCTGCTCCTTCTTCGTGACTGACACTTGTGCGTCCTTCCTAGAACTTCTTTATTCATTCAAACGCGCCTCTTTCGGTAGAAAACACTTCTTTCATTCTCTGCGCAAAGTATCGGCATCGGAGATACCCTCAGCTTCAAAAGACAAGTCACTGCACGCTGCTCGTCTTTCCTGCGAGTTCCAAGTGCACCAGCCATTGTTCTTTTTCACCGCGGTCACAACTGTATGCGGAGAACCAGTCGTCTGCTGCATTTGCAGGGGCTGTGGGGACGTCAGAAAGACGCCGAGCTCTGATTGGTTCTGATTGGAGGGATAGTGGGTAAACCTCAAGTTAGCTTGCTTTGAGGTCTACCCACTATTCTTCAATCAGGGCCAATCAGAGCTCGACGTCTTTCTGACGTCACCACAACCCCTGCGCACGAAGCAGACGACTTCTCTCCGAATATTGACGTAACACGTTCAACACTGCAGAGCTGTGACTGAAGGGCACTGATAAGACAGTTCGAAAAGCACTAATTAGACAGTGCGGCCGACAGACGATCTGAGATAACAAAAGTGCGAATTATTTTTTTGATCGCGATTCGATTCTTATCGAATCAATTTGAGCGTTATTTTAGTCGTTGTGCCAAAAACAATGGCGCGTACAAGGCGAGCAACGATAACGTTAGACGACGCAGGAGTTGGATTTTGATCCCCGGTAATCCAATCAGCAGCTTTCTTGGCTGCTGCTTGAGAGTGGCGTAAAGCTTTCGCTAGCAGACGAACCGTCTGCTACAATCAAATGAAAGATAACGCAAGCGTACGGTTCATGTGCAAACAATCACTGAAGTTTTTTGCTCGCGGACGGTTTGCCTGGTTGCAGAAAGCTATGACGCCACGTCCAGTCAGTAGCCAAGAAAGCTCTCGCTCTCACCAGGAAGCGAAACCGTATTCCTGGACTCCTTAAATCAGGTGCGAGGTAAACTTCATGACGCCTTCGAACTTATGTTCTCGTTGTACACTTCAGCTCCGACGAGGTATCATATCGGCTCAAGAACACTAAGTGAGTTGACCTATAAATGGTTAGAAGTAACGCGTTACAAGTAACGACGTTACTGGTAACGCGATGTCATTTCAGTAATACCCTAATTTACTCGTTAGATTGGAAATTACTAACGAAGTAGAATAACCTTTCTACTATTTTAGGGTGTTGTCTGTCAAATTACGTAACCCGTTACCTCTGATTACAATTTGTCACTTTTTCTTTTTTCAGTCTTTCCGAAGGTCCAACTCGCCATCGGGACCTCGATGTATTAAAAAATATTCGCTAAACAAATAATAAATAGTGTTATGAAATGACTCTGTAACAGTTAAATATTTGTGAGAGTCCGTATGCGCTTAATATACACGCTTCCAATGTTTACAAAGCCACAGCCCAGCCAGCGATTACCATAGCATAGCTTGCGAATTTTCGTGTTTCGCAAAGCGAGCAAATCACGTGCAAGACGCTCGAACCTTGAAAACGAGGAGTCCTTTATACAGCGGAGCTGTTAAGGGCTAGTTTCCCCAGTTTCGTGTCCGTGGACAAATAAATCTCGACACAACGCTCTGTACAGCTACCGCCATCTTTAAGCGATGATGGCAATCAGACAACCGGCTTGCCGGTTGTCAGGTTGCCGCCGTCACTCATAGATGGCGGCACATAGTACAACTCCGCTGCTCTTCCTTCTTCACCAAAGTGGAAAGGCTGAAAGTTTTTTTTTAAAGGTCTATCGCTGCCAAATCATGCTATACTCGCGGAAATCTTTTTGTGGCATTTCAGAGGCAGGAAGAGGGCGCTTGCACAGCTTTGACAGCCGCTCAAAGGTGCCCGAGCGCCCGTAGCTTTGATGGCATAGCCACCTATTGCAAACCTAACGCCAAAGTAACGTTCACCAAATGCCGGAAGGAAGTGTAACAGCATTTCGTTACTTCTGCAGTACGGAAACGAATCTCAGTAAACGCGTTAGGTTTTGACGAACTAACCAGAAACGCTATTTCGTTACTTATTTTTGGTGACAGGCACAACGCTGCCATCATCTGATCGAGTCAGGCAGCAGAGCGAAGACGTGTACTCCGCTATGGCACGTGCTGTTCTCCAGTTCCTGGTGGAGCTGGTCGGTGTCCGTTTCTTTTTTTCTTCTTTTGTTCACCGACGCAGTTTTTGCTGCCGCAATTACGAGGCGAATGGCCAAGGCGAGGCTCGTCCCTCGACCCATAATTTCGGTCTGATGGCTGTCTCGAACCATCCGTCATCCAGATGACAGACTGCAGCGCGGCGCTGCCCCGGCGCAGATACGTGTATTTCCAGTCGGTCTCTCTATCGACGACGCTGCAGTGTCTCGAAAGCGCGCGCGCCTTTTTTTGGCCCTCCTTCCGATCGCACTGCGGAAGACCGCCTCGAGGAATGCCAGGAAGTCCCTGCTCCAAAGGGAACCGCGTGTTCCCGCAGGCCGCTGGGCAGGAACCTCATTAAATACCTACACTGTCAGTGCGCGTATTTGAGTCATTCGAGACATTCACAGGATCCGGCACCGCTCTCGCTCTCTCTCACTCACTGCCGACGTACCCGAAGACTTTTGTTAGAACGATTGGCAGTGACCTTTATCTACAATGTCCTGTAATTCGTGGAATGTAATATTTAAGGATCCATCGTATAAATTTGTTTGGAAGATATTACATAATCGTTTTTGGGAGCGAATAAAACAATACGCGTAGTCCTGCAAGCCTTGGGCGGGAGCCTTCTTTAAATACCTACAGCGCAAAGCTGCCTACAGCATCTGTAGGTATGCCTACGCATACCTACAGCATCAGACTGCGGTTTGAGAGGTTATGGGTCCCAATCCTGCAAAGGGGGGGGGGGGGGATAGACACGAATATGCAATCGTCTGATTTTGAGGAAGTGCTTGTATAAATGCTTTAGCTTATGTTGCCACGATAACCCAACCGGTTGTGTTCCCACGGCCTGCCATAGGTTATGCTCGAACGGGCAGGCAAACATCTGGGAGTAGGGGGTTGCGTTGTAAAACATTAACATCCTGACGCAGACTGTCATTTTTTAGTAGAACGCTAGAATACTGTCAATTGACGCGGCAGGTTATGTCCAATGTCAAAGTACAGAGCACAGTTGCAGGTCAGAGCGTTTGAAGCATAATTCTCTGTGTACCTGTGCGAATTTGTCTGATAATTTTGGGATACTTACAGAGTTGTAGGCACTGGTTACAAGTAATCGAATTACTAGTCATCGATTACTTTTTGGATTAATCTTGTAATCATTTGAATGCGTTTATAAGGACTTAATCGACTATACTTCGTTTCACCCTATGTTGTATCGCAGCGAAGGCTAGGAGCTCGAGCTCATAGCGTAGGCAGCTGCACTTATTGCACGAGAGCTTGTGCCGCCGACATCTGCCCCAGAGCAAGCAGCTCGCGCTTGTAGACTTTCCTGCGGTACATCATAAGGTGAAATAGAGTATAGATTAATCTTATCCCATTTGGAAGTACTAAAATTACTTGTAACTGTAAAGCCGGGGTCACACCGCTTCTACATCATACAAAAGACAGTCTGTAAACCCGAGACACCGCGATATCCGTGGTTTGAATGTCGCGTGCAAAATTTTTCTCCTTTAGCTCACTGCCATGCAGCATTCGAAGCACCGAAAATCTCGGGGTGATTTGCGTTTGAATTTGCATGCAGACTGTACGAATTTGTATGATATAAGCAGTGTGACCCCGGCTTCACTGTTTTTTTCTTCCCTTCCTAATGGCGCCCTTTTTTTGTACCCGTTTCCTACCAAGGTTTCCTTGAACCAAGTCCCCGACAAGAGAATAGTTTATCAAAATTGTTTATTAAGAAGACAAGTATAGTTCATAGTTTGGTGATTCTAATCCAACAATGGAAAGACAATGCAAAGTACGAAAAACCCGTTTTCGAACAAGCAGAAGACTCTATCGCTTTGAATATCTGAAGCAATCGGAGAGTGACGGCCACTTCTTAAAGTAATGGCCAATGACTTCTTTTTCGAGTAATAAAGTAATCTGATTGAGTACTTTGTTAGTGTAACCAAGAGTAATTGTAATTGTAATCAACTATTTTTTTTTCGAGTATCGCGTAGAAGATTGGACACTCGCGTGAAACGTTAAGCGTGGTGTATATAGACGAATTAGTGTCAGAACGCTGGGACACTTAACGTTTGAGATGACAAGCTCACTGTGCCAGCGCACAACAGTGCTTTGGACGATAATGTGGGGAAACTTACTACGCGGCATGTTATACTCAGTATCTCAGCACTCAATGCTGGAGCACAAGCGCGTGAAACGGTAAACGGTATGTTCAATCAATGAGGAATTGTAGTAGACCGTTTCCGCAGCCCGCTAAGCACCCGGATAGCGCTGCGTAATCCGCCACAAGACCTTGAACTATGCAGACAAGGCTGGCGGCGCGCATGCGCAGCTGCGGTGTTTTCTTCACGGATACCGTAATGAAGGAGAAAAACGATCGGCTACAACTCCCTATTGTCCAAGCACATAACGGAATTCTGGGTCAGAACGCTGGGACACGGCACGCATTAGTCATCATGCTCAGTGCTCGTTGCAAAAGAGAATTGTGCCAGAGTGTATGGAACGCTGGCTAAGCGAAATGTCAGTGTCTAAGCGCACAGCGCAGAAACGTAAGCGGGAAACACGTTATACTCAGTATCCGACAACAGCACGGAATTTTGCGCCAGAGCGCTGAGGTATGGAGCGTCTGCAACATCACATGAAGCGTCCCAGCACAGCATGGGGATTTGAGCAAGAAGTTTGGTGGCTAACGTCATGTTGAGTGGCCCAGCACAGAGGGGTGTCTCGGGCAAGATGTTTTGGGGAGTACGTGAAACTTCACGTTCAGTGTACCAACACAAAATACAGCTTTGGGCAACGTGTCTGGGCACTACGTGAAACTTCATGTTTGGTGTCTTGGGTCGGTCCACTTTTCCGACCTTCTCGTTCGCTGCGCGCACTCCCTTTCGATCGCAGGGTTTGGCTCCCCGCGTGTGGTCAGTAGCTGAGCAGCAAGGCCGTAATGCTGGATTTTCCACGTCATCCTTGAGAATCCAGGCTGAACACCAGCGCTGCGTTACCGTTAAGCAGGGACTCAGTCAGCGAGGACGCAAGTTCCAGTCGAACACAGCGCTGGTGTTTGATCTGCGCTGGCCTTCAATAGCTGACGTAGAGAACCCACTAGTACGGCCTTTCTATATATATCAAGTGTTGGTGTGGTGCGCCGCGCGCGGAAGCGGACGCCTCGGCTATTCCGAAGCTTCGAGGCCTGATATGACCCGTTCGATCGCGCTTCTTCCCTGTCGAGTCATCCGTCTCCCGTTGTTTCTTTCTACCCCGAGTGCGTGCGGGGCGCCGAGTACCCCGTTTCACCTTACAGATGGACCGCGGCCGGTTCTACGCGCCACCGAAGCCAGTCAAAAGCAGTGTAAGCGTTACGTGATCACCTTCGTGAAGGGGCCCAGCAACGCGCGGTGCCCGTGGTCACGTGTTACGTTTATAGCGCTGGGCTGGCCTGGGACGGCTCGTCTGTTGCGGTCCATCGCGAGTTGACGCGGAGTCAAGGCGTGGCTCGTCCGCCCTTTGCAGAGAAGGCAGCAACTGGGGCCCTCTCGTCCGGACAGTCGTCGTCTTCGTCGTTCGGCCCGTTCCTGGCGGCGTCCCGCCGAGGCCCCACCGAATAATGGCCTATTACGTCGCCGCTCGTCGTCCTTCGGGGCGAAGAAGAAGGCGGCCGGTTCCAAGCGCGCGGCCGTCGCGCTTTCGGACATGTTTTCGCGCTACCCGGGTCAACCTGCGATCGGCCCGAAACACAAACGGGGCCCCGGTTCCAGTTTCGTTTCTTCGCGGCTCGAAAACAGACGGCAATCATCGTATTTGCAGTTTGGGAATACCGTGGTATCGCTCAACTTCAAGAACAAAAGGAGGAGAGATGAGCACCACTGTGCGCTAGCACAGCTGTGCGTTAACATTTAACTGTTTAACCGTGGGAAAATACGAAACTAGAGTCACTATAAATGAGCTACACTTAGAGTATCGGCACTCTGTTTCCCGATATTGTTGGGCGCCGTCATCTTGGTCCTTGTGCAGAACAGGCGCAGCTGCCGATCGTCATGATTCAAAAGGGCGACTTCCTCAGCATTAGATTCGATGTCAGGAAGCTCGTGTAATATTACTTTGCTCTGTCGCGAACTGTTTAAACATATGTGTTGGACGGAAAAGCGTTTTCTGCGATTTCAGATAAAACTTCAGCTAACTGGCAACCATGATTTTGAGCCACAAGATGGGTAAATGTTGTTACTCCGAAGCATAGCTTATTTAGGGGCACTAGACGAAACTATATAGAATTTACACCGTACCATCGCACCAATCCAATACCTAACCACTGTTGCAAGAACGCGATTCCGTTACCTTGAAGTTCAGTAGAGGGTAAACACTGGGACATATCGCACCGGATCTTTACAGGGCACGGTTTTCTTATCATTTTTTTTTACGTTGCGTGTAATGCACCGAAACATTCGTGTCTCGTATGCCGCGTGTCTCGCTATCTCCTTCAACTGGTAGCCACGCATAATGTGAAGCAAGATGTCCCGGTGACCCGTGTCGTGAGCAGACGTAAGCTTCTGTAACGTAGCGCAACGCAGGAGAGCGGGGGCTGTGTGAACCAGCCTCTAGTCAGGTTTAAAGGGATACTGAAGCGGTTCTGTAATTGAAGATAAACACTTATATCTGGTGCACGGAGGCTGCAGAAAATCACTTTCAAAGTACCGCCGAAGCGCCTCCTTCCCGTAACGTGACGTCATATCGAGAGTTTTCGTAATCTCCGCTCTCGCGCATCTTCAGGGCCTATCAAAGCCTTGCACGCGCACTCTCGCTATTTTCAACAAAAAAACATCAGAAAAAGATGTCACGACTAAAGCCATTCTTCTAGGTGGTGATTGCTATACTTCGTTTCAGCTTGGGTCCAAACGCAGCCGATGCTACGAGCGCGAGCGTGTGGCCCTGAACAGTGCTTGCATTGCACGAGCGCGCGCTGCTTGGCAGGGACGCTGAAAGCCCGGAGCTCGCGCTTGTAGCATCGCCTGCGTCTGGACCCAAGCTGAAACGAAGAAATGAGTCACGACTAATATCACTGGGGGGGAATAGACCTAACAAGTTTGCAATTGCACGCGCCACCCACACGAGCGACACGCGCTTACGAGCCGAAAGATTTGGTTGTGACGATTACGACTGGTCGGTGGTTTTTCGGGTTTTCTGGCGTTCAGTTATATCTTCAGAGAAAACGAACGTGATCATCCAAATTCACGTGTCAAAATACGCTAGAATTCACCTCCAACTCGTGTTTTTCAATAACCTCTTTAGCTTCCCTTTAATGGTCTACCTCCCTTCGTTCTTAGCCAGACCATAGCCTCCTTTATACTGACAAAGCCTGGCAGATGGTCACGTGACGCGGCCGCCGAAAGTGAAAAGGCAGAGCTGCAGACAAGAGTCTAGGGTGCCTACATGTCTGTCTGTCTCAGGGTGAAGACATCCATTGTTGCCCTGAATGTGCCAGCGCGTGACGCTCTCGCGCACTCGGTGCGTGACAGGGGTGGTAAAATGGCGTCTATGCATTAGCCAAAGCTACGCGCTCGAGCTGAGTGACAACGGATTGCGCGTGCTTCAAAATGCATAAAAAAGCGATTGGGCGGACAAATGGCTGAGATGTCACCACTCAAGCAAAAGCGCGCGTGTGTATGAAGGCACTCTACAAGAGTCATGTAACGGGGGCCCCGCTGCGGCAAGACGCCGAAACACACTTGTCCCGAGCGATGGAATGTCCGCTCGTGCTGCTCGCGTTCCTCTTGCTACCGCTTCTTCTCTCGTCAGGTTTGAAAACCATGTTTCGGGTCCTCGCCGCTGCAAACGGTGCGCGCTGAACACCAGACTCGTTAAGAAATGCTCTGTGCTACCAGATCCTCGCGCTCGCAATCTGCGACGGGCACTCTATGGCTCTGTCATCGAACTGTCAGCCTTTGTGAGTATAGAGGAGGCTATGGCCAGACATAACGCTGAAGTGGCCACATGCTATCGTACGCGCCCACCAGAGTGACTGAAAAGGAGCAAGACGAGAGCGCGCTTCAACAAAGGTGGCACCAAGTAGAAGACGCTAAGAATGATAGTGATACCAGGCACGAGGCCCCGTGCAGCGGTCGGTCTAGCTTCGGCCTCGAAGCAAGCCGAAGCCACCCGGCATTGTTCCCGGACCTAAGCGCGCGCTCGGGCGCGGTATGCCTCAAGATCCCGATCCAAGGCACACCGGAACCAAAGGGAGCTTCTCGTCGGCGTCTTCGATCCGTCGCTCGGTTGCGAAGAGGAACTTAAAAAGCGCGCCACCCACGGAGACCACTTTGGGGCAGGATCGACTCGGATCGACGCTCGCTCCGGCACCTGCGAAGCGTAAAGCAAGCGTTCCTCGGCGGGCTTTGCGGATTTTCTTGTAAGCCACGGGCGGAGAACAAAGGCAGGGCGCTTGAGTGGCTCCGAAACGAACAGTCCCTCCGACTCGTCTGGCTGCGGCGGCGGCGACACGCTTCAACGGACGGTCCAAATGACACTCCAAAAGGAGTCGGCCCCCCTCGAAATGATACCGTGCCCGATACTTCCCTCCCACCGGAATACCTCCTTTGCCCTCACCTCTTTTGTACCCTCTCCCGCTTAGCTTTCTTGTGTATATTGCTCACCTTCCACTCGATCTTATTTTTCCGACACCTAGCTGTGAGCTCCGATTCCTTCTTGTAGTAGCTGTACTTCGAGCGCTTCATAGAGTAATAAACATAACAAAAAGATAGAGGCCGGTTCGTCTGCTTTTTAAGAAACGTGGGTAGGCTAGAAGTTAGATGCACCGTCACCACCACCACCATCACAAAGACACAAAAAGAAGAACTCGGCGTAGCTCTTTTTGTTTTTCCGTCTTTGGATTGGTTCGACTATGGTTTGGCCCACGCTATCCGATGTCCCGCTTGTTGGCATCCCGTCACCCCCAGTGTCTATACGCAAGAAGCTCCGATTCGGAAAACACGCGTCGCCCTCTCTCTCCTGGAGCGTTTGAAGTCTTTTGCGTACATATATCCAGCCGTGTGTATAAGGCTGTATATAGCTGCTGTAGCTATAACAAACAACACGTCTGCCTCCCGCAGTCTATTTGGGAGGAGGGCTGTCCGCGAAGGCATCGCGTTTCGGTTTCGTGGCGGCGGCGTCCTTTGTGCGCCTTTTGTGCGACCGTGTACAACGTTGCCGCCGCCCGGCCGTAATTGAGGAATTGGAGCCATCCGAAGAGGAGATCTATCGCCATCGCGAGATGCCGCCCCGAGAGACGACGGCTCGGCGTGGCGAATCTCTTGTGCGTTCTCGGCGAAGAAGCGAGAATCCGCACGCGGCGTCTCCAGCGCGCTGCGGTGCCTTGTCGGTTGGTTCTCAGCCCCCGCGAGCCAGTGTGCGGCGGCGCAGGATGTTCCAGGTGCGCATTCCTGGCTCGAGCCACTGACCGAGGACCGCGCAACCCCTGATTGGTCAAGCGGTGGAGCTATAGCTGTTCCGGCCTCTAGAGCCCCTCAATGGGCCTCAGACTGTAGACATTGAAGCGTGTTTCTTCCTTGTATGGCGATTCTGTCGGATCGGTCATACCAAATTTGTCATCGGAGATGTTCGAAGCGTACTATCTTATTCGCAGTTCATGGGAACACACGAGCATGTGGGATCGGCGCCGAAGCGTCCATTGTATAGATCTCCTTCCACGGCTGAGAAGACGCAGTTGCAGTTTTCTGAACATCGCTATGGAAGCCCAAAGCAGATCGGGGCGTCGTACTTACTGCGCATGCGCAGCGCGATGTCGAAAGCTGCTCGTTGTACCCAAACCGTTGGGGCACCCCTATTCCAAAACTCCCTATGCGCCGAGAAACTGAGGGAAAGGAGAAGACGAGAGGGGACGTTCAGGACGCCGAGCTCTGATTGGACTGATTAGTGGGTAGACCTAAACCTGTAGCTGCCTTTTTTTCTCCACTGCACTCGACGAACGCGTCAGAACGCTGAACGCAGGGGTACGGCGTTTGGCTACGGGGCCTGCATAGAACGCGTCTCCGACTGGTGTTTTTAGCGTCCGGAAAGGTAGGGAAAGTGGTCCCGAAGTGGCAACAAATGACGTCGCGAAAGCCGGAGTCTCACGCTGTCGGAAGTCGCGATCCTGGCGGTTGGTCGTACGGGAGTTCTGGCAAAAAGCACGAGCAGGAGTGAGTCCCACCGTCATCTCGGCGTCTCAACTCCTGGCCGCCGTAGCTTCCGCGAACTGTCAAACTGGAGAGCGACCTGGGCAGAACAGGCGTCTGCCACGTACACTAGACGGCTGCTGTGACACCGCCAGGGTTGCGACCGGCGACAGCGTGACACTTCTATGACGTCAAGTGGAAATCGAGGGACCCCCTTTCTTTCTTTTTCTTTTTTGTTTGGACGCGGTGAACAATCCAGTCCGAGACTCCTTCCAGGCACTATATTTGGTTTTCGCATTGGAACGCGCTTGACGAGCTGATGCAGTGCAGCCCAAGAGCAGCTACAGCTTCAGGTCTACCCCCTAATCCTTCCAACCAGAGCTCGGCGTTCTGACGTCCCCTCCTCTCGCTCACTTTCTGCCCGCATTAACTGGTGTAGAAGTACGTTAGAGACTCGTGTTCCTCGTTTACCACTAATGCCCCGGTTGGCAGACAATAATGTGCCAGCACTGCCTTAGACACGTGCTTCTTCCTTGTGTGACAGTCGTACAAACAACTGTTGGCAGACATGTTCGTAGGATGTATGAAGCAGCTTCAGACGTGCCCTAGGCCATAGCTTCCTCTATACTAACAAAGCCTGGCAGTTCGACGACGGAGCCATAGAGTGCCCGGTCGCAGATTTGGAGCGCGAGGATATGATAGCACAGAACATCAAAAAGTCATTTCTCAGGGAACCTGGACGTCAGCGCACAGGCTTTGCAGCGGCGAGGACCCGAAACACACTTGTTCGCTCGGGTGAAGTGTGTTTCGGCGTCTCGCCGCAGCGAGGCGCCGGTCACGTGGTTCTCCTCTAATCCATTGTCTGCCGCTCCACCTAATCCATTTCGGCGGCCGCTGCTCGTGGCGATCTGCCAGGCTTCGTCATGATATAGGAGGTTGTGCCTTGGCGCGTCCGAGGACAATTCTGTTGGCCGTATAGTGGCCTCCGTGTCTTTTTTTGTGTTGTGTATGGGCAGGGCTACTGTAGAGAACCTCCTTCACACATCCACTTCTGCATCCAGTTCAAAGCACATGAGACGTCACCTTACGTCAGTGGCCACAACCTCTAAAGGAAACGAACAGCGAGTGACACGGGCCACTACCACGTGGCTTAGCGCGATGTCACGACCGGCGCCATCAAAATCGCCTTTCATTAGTCACCGTCATTTTGTACTCGAATCCAGTTAACTGAAATATACGATTTTCTTTCCACCCGTCAGCACACGCCTGCCTCGACTCAAAACAAAACAGAAAACAGTCGAAACTGCTCAGGAAAAAAAGGTATGTTGATTCTATCTATGAAGCCCGATTGAGAAGCAATCCCTCGACATGAGGGATTGTTTCTCGTATTGAGAGCGATAAAATATTTGCTCGCTGAACTCGGCGGATGGTGATCACGTGGCTTCAGCGTGACGTTGTCCCATGATATCACGCCGTCCTGTGACTCAACAGGGCCACGTAAGATAACAGCCCGACTGAGCAGCGACGTCACCTGACAACACGACGTCACGTGGTCACGTAACTCATAGTGGCACCGAGCTGACGGCGGTACCAACTGCGTGATCGTCGTACGCCCGTATTATTTCTTTTTTCTGGTAACTTTTCGTGACTCTCTAGACTCGATGCCAGCCGATAAAAGCATTTACAGTGTGTCCCTCCATAAAATTAACGGTGTATTTCTTCACCACAAAAATAAACTACACATCGCCAAACGCTCATTCTCCGCCCAAATGTAGCGCTAACGATCAGAACCCGATTTCCAATTTTACGAACTAAACCGTTAAGTAATTCAAAAGTTATAGGCGATTTTCTGAAAATTTCAGTGGGAAAATGGGACCCATTTTCGGTAACATGGCGTTATTATGATTGATGTAATCGACACCCCTGTTGGCTGTTACTTTCCCATCAAAATTTCCATAAAAGAATTTATAACTTTTGAATAAGATAACAGTTAGATATGAAAGTTTGGCATCTGCAAGTTCGGACCGCTAGTGCTACATTGGGGCGCAGAATGAGCGCTCGGCGATACGTAGTTAAGAATAGCGGCGAAAAAAAAATCCTGTAAATGCTTTGTTGGGACACCATCAACTTTTAAAACTTGAAGAGGAGTCTCCAGGGCCGGCTTGCTAGAAATAGCGTCTCAGTTGAGACTGGGGAAAAGAAAACACTGCCAAAGCCAGCGCACGAGCAGAGCAAGACTCAAACCGCGTCTCAAGACGGTCACGCGCCCCAGTCTTCGCACTGCTACCTTTCACCCAGTCTCAGCTGGGAACCTGTTCTAGCAAGCCGGCCCCCTGGAGGCCTCAGTCATAGCCTTTTCTATACTGTCAAAGCATGGCAGATCGCCAAGAGAAGCGGCCACAGAAATTGAAAAGGTAGAGCGGCAGACAACGGATAAGAAGAAAGCCACGTGACGAGCGCCCCGCTGCGGCGAGACGCGGAAACACACTTCTCCCGAGCGATGAAATGTCCGCTCGTGCTCCTCGCGTTCCTCGCGCTACCGCTTCTTTTCTGGTCGGGTTTGAAAACCATGTTTGGGGTCCTCGCCGCTGCAAAAGCTGTGCGCTGACGTCCAGGTTCCCCGAGAAATGCTTTGTGCTACCAGAGCCTGGCGCTCCCAATTTGCGACCGGGCACTCTATGGCTCCGTCGTCGAACTGACGGGATTTGTGATATGTATAGTCACTCAATGACAGGACGCGAAAGGCAGTGCGTCTCCTTTGAAAGCCCGGGGTCCACCTTTGACTACGCGTTCATGCTCGACGCTGACAAAACGCCGAAGCGTGATCGACGGTGTGAAGCTCACTCCGGAGGCGGGACAACTGAAACTTCTCCCTGCCGTTTTCATCCCGTCAGTGACTTTAGCTGCCGGAAAGCTTAGCCGTAAACAAACTAACGCCGGCTCGCTAGAGTCGACTGTACGAAATACAGCACTGCCAACGCTATGCGCCTAAAAACTGAGGGAGACGGGGAGACGAAAGCTCACACGCACATCAGAATGCTGAGCTCTGGTTTGAACCATTAGTGTGTAGACGTAAACTTAGCTGCCCTTGTCTCCACTGGACTCGCTGAACGCGTTAGAACTCGGAACTCCGGCGTTTGTCTCTCGCATTCGAACGTGTTCGACGAGTGCAATGGAGACAAAGGCAGCTATGACTTTAGGTCTACCCACTGATCATTCCAGTCGCGGGCTCGTCGTTCTGATGTTCCCGCGCGTCCTCGTCTCCTCCTCTCCCTCAGTTTATCGACGCGTAACACGAGCGGAGTGTCTCGTCGAGTCGAGCCTCAAGCAACGCTTCCGCGCCCCAGGCCTTAAAGGCTTTCTTTCTAACAGACTGAGCCAAGACGTTGATTACAACAAACCGTTTGAAGCCTCTTAGCGAAACGTCGGCGGCAACTGCGAGGTTTTCAGGAGAGTTTCTTTCAATACCCCACGCCCGGTATGTAAAGACCGCAGTATACCGCACATCACATACAGAAGACACGGTGTCCGTTGCGGACAGGATGACCGAATTACCTACAGACACGCATCACGTTTGTTCGAACCGCAAGGAAGAAACACGCCTCATGCAGTATCTGCAGACAGTTGTTTGTGTACTGCGTTAGAAGTGCGAACGCTAGCTGAATAGTACGAGTACCCTCAGCCCTCGGAACAGCTGGGCTCCGTGGCACAGTGAGTAAGTGCGTCGCTCTGCCCTTCGACTTGCCCCCATCGGAGGGCCCCCGAAGATCCACTAGATCCCCCCCCCCCCCCCCACACACACACACACCAAGACACGCAAAACTCTAGGGCCTCGCCTCTCGCGACCTGGCTCCCGAATTCGTGAGTCCCAAACGCCGCTCAAGTGCAGAGGTCACAGTTCCGGATTTTCCTGGTACGAAACTCGTTTGCCATCCCGACATTGTTCGCCCGCGTGTAGGAAAACGCGCGCCGCCGTCGTTCGAGCTCTGTTCCTGAAAAAAACAACGCGGGAACCCGAGGACGTATGTTCCAGGATCGAGACGTAGCCAGGAGATGCGCATTATGCTTTGTTAAAGCGTAACTTGGAAAAGAGCGAACTCTACGGCCCCCGCGAGCCAATCCCAGCCACGCACACGAACCACGTGACAACCCTTACCAAACGTCGTCCAAGCAGTTGGAGAAGAGGACCCGGACCCTCTTTTGTGTGTTCCAGACGTCGCTTTTGTCACCCCGGTGTTTCTGCCCGTCACAAAAAACCTGCACAAAAGCGGCTTTCCCCTCTCCCTCTCTTCCCGCCCGTGGCTTCGACAGCATTTTGCGCCACTGTGAGATAAGATATAGTCAGCTGCCAGCCTGCCTCCGCGCTGATTGGGCTTACTGGGACCGTAACCTTCGCCGTTTGCAAGGTTGCCGCACGACAAGAACACACGGGTCGGTTTGTCCGCGGCCGTGCCACGGCTCCCCTCTCGGCGCAGTCTCGTTCTTCCAGACGTCACGCATCGCGCATCATCGTGCTAGGGTCATGATGATCCTCAGTCCGCGAGCAGCGCGCTGCATGATGCCTGTAAAGCTCTTTCTTCGTTTTCGGGGAGCAACTGCGAGGTAGGAAGATCATTGCAACCTACCTGAAACACGCGTTTTTCGGCGCTCTTGTGTTCGGTGTGGAACAGAATGGTTTTGTAATGATACGGCTCGGCGTGTATAGCCGCGCCGCGCGCGCCTCGCCACCCGAGCACGGAGTACCCCTCCGCGCGCTCGAGAGCCACTTTGTTTCCTAGCAGGATGTTGCCGAAGAGTGCGTGGCGAGCCGCCGTCGAGGAACACGAGCTATTACTGTGTACGGCCATTCCGAAATTTAGGAAACAAAAAATGAAGAAAGAAAGAAGACACGCTGAGGACGTTAGGCGCACGCCTCGTGTCGCGTAACTGAAATTACGAGGTCTCCGTAAAGAATAGCGAAGGGGACGCGAATCCGCTAAGTCGTGTTTCAAAGCTGTCTTCATTTTTTTGTTTATTTATTATTATTTTTTTTTTACTTTTAATCTTTTTGCATGTTTTAGAGCGGCAATAGCTGCCGACCTGCGCGATGTATGGTGTTCCCTTTATACCGGTGCCTATAGTTGCCGTCTTTGTTGCCTTCCACGGTGAAGATACTTAAGTGTGTACATCGCAACCATTTAAAAGGGTCGCAAAAGGTTGTTTTTTTTTCAGAATTTTTATACATGTTTTAATCCTTTGTTGCATACTCTACGTCCATTTGTTTGATCGTCCGAGTTTGTTTACTAGCGTAAAAAAACTATAATCTTGGTTTCCCGGGGAGCGTCCTTTTCCGTTCTACAATTACGTCACGATAGGTAACCAGTAGGGAATTTCTCCTGTCTGCGAAAGATGGCGACGTAGACAGGACTCTATCAGAGCCGTATATGTAGAGAGTTTGGCCATTCGTTGGGAAGTATAGGAGACAAACGAGGAGACGCAATTGGCCAGAAGAGGGCTGGCCGTGTTCCAGGGCGTCTTCACAAATTCGAATGTGGCCAATCAGAAGCCGGAAATAATACCCTGGCGGTTGTCGCGAGAAACAAACCTGGTAAGTGCGTCGGAGTAACTCTCGGTGACTGAAAATATGAAGCACGTGATGTTTCAATCATGGTCGTCAAAAATCATGGTGGATGGGTGTAACTAGCGAAACGATCGACATAATCCGTACGGCAAGCGCCGAGGGCCGGGAATCTGCCATCCGACTGCTTACATCGCCCGTATGAATGCGCCTTTAAACGTGCCGACTAAACACAGCTCACTGATTGGACACAAGCGTAGCGTCAGCTTTCTGTCCGACACTGTCCTCCAATTGGTCGTGGGGATCGGAACAACCGTAATGAACAGAATGGGTAACTTGGCGAGTTGGTGAGTAGTCATATCGAAGCAACGCAACTGGACACAGTTTCTCGCATTCTTAAGTCGGTTCTCACATGCGGCGCATTGCGCTTCACACAGTCGTCCGCTACTTATCGCTGCCATGAATGATGTATTCACGTCATAAAGCCGGTGAAGTGACACGCCTTAGCCGACGTAACGCAGTTGTACGCCCGCTCAGTGTGAACAGGCCTTAATGTCCAATCGCGCTGCTTCAACATGACCCCATGAATGATTTTTGCCGTAATCTTGACACGATTTAGAACAAGTAAATAAGCGGACACTTCGAGCATCGCCACACCATTCTCCTTGCAAAACCGTTAGGCAGAGCGGGCGCAATAGACCTGTAGCTCTCAACTTTTAAGCAGCGTCCATCGAAATCGGATATCTTTAGGTCGCGTTTCTGTTGTGCGTGGCCTTGCGTCCTTTCAAACGCGCTGCTAGTGTTCGTGAACAGACGCTGAGAGACGCTATAGTTTACGCCCGTGGATCATGCGTGGTGGGACGCTAGGAAGCCGCTTCACGTCAGCGTTAAAAAGGGTCCCGTCTCGTGGACGCTAGCAGAGGGGCCTCTTTTGTGATCGCGTCTCGTGGACGGTATACAGTGCCCCTGGACGAGGGAAACAGGCCTATACTTCGCGCGGCATTGTCTTCTAGTTGGTGTTGCTCTAGTACGACCCAGCCGGTGCATGCAGCGTGACTCTGCGCTTTCGGTTGCGCCAAGACAGTCTCCGTAAGTGTAGAGTGGTTCCTCTTTGCACAGACGGCACGCCGCGTCTGCGCATCACTGAGGTCCCACCTCCGTCCAGTTCGCGTCGCGTGACACGGGGGTGTCGTCTCCGGGAACGACAGAGAAGCCAGACAAAGCACAATGATACCGAGGGCGAAAAGAGGAACAGCAACGGCGAGACAGAACGCTGTGGTGCGTGTCGACGAATCGGTCGTCCGCTGCCCGAGTGTCGTCTGACAAGTGGCAATTCGTCCGGACTCTCGCTCGACTTTTGGGTGTAGATTTCGCAGTTTGTTTTTCTCGCATTGTTCTTCTAGGTACCCCCCCCCTCTCTCTCTCTCTTAGAAGGAAGTTGGCTAATCTAACGTCCCTAGATTACGCTATGCGAGGTAGCGACAAGTCCTCCTCCCCGCCCTCCTCCTCCAGCTCCTGTCATCTGCTAGTGCTCGGTCCGCCATGTTGTTTCTAACTCGCCTACCTTGGCTGCGTTCAAAATCCTCCGAGTTACTCCGGCGGGGCATGCTCCTTGACAATCCAGATAGAACAGCGCTAAACGCGGGTAGGTTTTCGAATGCCAAGGTACCAAACCGTTACTCGAGAGGGAGGTCGAGTCAAATCTGACATGTTCTTCCTAACCGGAAAAGGAACGCGTGCAAGGACCAATGGGAGAGCGCGTCGGAACATCAATTGCTGTCGCTTCTTAGCAAAGTGTTAATCCGGGGACTTTAGGTTAACCTAAAAGAAAAAGTAGTAAGTCGGTGGGAGCGCGTTAACGCGACGCAGCTCGAAGCAAGCGGAGCGAAGGCTCGCGCTGCTGAACCCAGGGATCCCGAGCTTGCCTGACCGGCATGTAGAGGGCTCTGGCGTACTCGCTCCCATTCAGGCCTGTTCTCACATGCAGCGGAGCGCTACAAGCCAAAACCTCCTAGAGAGCAAAGCCTGCGCGTTACGTCACATGACGTCACGTCCGGGGTCTCGCACGGGCGCTGATTGGGTGTGAGTGCCGAGTCAGCGTTCGCGTGGGGCTCGTTTCCTATCATTGTCCCACACGAACGCTAACGCGGCACTAGCATCCAATCAGCGCCCATGCGGGACCCCCGGACGTGACGCTGTCCAGGAGGTATTGTAGGAGCAGAGCGCTGACCTCGCGCTAAGCGCGTGCTGACAGGAGCGTTCACGCTTTGTATCGCACCGTCAAACCTGTAGCTCATGGCAGACAATAAGTAGCTGACGACACGTGAGCCGCGCTACAACAGCGTTTCGCTGCATGTGAGAACCGACCTTTAGGTTGCTTCATTTTGGTTGGTTTCGGCAATGTGCACGCGACTTTGTTGCTCTTTCATGCCGTTTTCGATTGATTTTGTGATAGAAATTTTCGTTTCTTGTAGAACGCAGCAAATGAAACAATGGTACTGAGCCACTTGGAGAATTACGGAATGGTTTCGAACCTAAATTGCTATCATTTTTACAAACACAATATGCATCTGATTACGTCCATCGTTAGTTCCGGCCAGGTTCGGCAGTGAAACGACTGAGCTGATATACAGGGAGGACTACCATCGTCCACGGCAGTACCCGCAAACACTAGTTTCTAGGGAGAAAAAAAGCTCAATGTGCATCTAAACATTTTTTAGGAGTTGTGAATGCGAAAGCATGAGTGTCGTTCTTGCGCGCGTTCTTGTGAAGTGGCCGCGCGCGCTCCGGAGTATACGCTCGAGCCGGCTCTCTCCGAGAGACCCCGCCAGCCAAAGGCTTGCTTTACCCGTGCGCTCTGGCGCGGGCACATAGCGCCATGGGGTGGCTCTCCTTGAAACTGACGCGCCTCGGCCAATGGGAGCCTTGTTCCTTGAAACTATGACGCGCGCCAGCCAGTGCGAGCCATATCCCTTAGATTTCGGCTTCACTTGGAGAGGGGAATTGATTTGCCGTTTGGCTTGGCTTTTCGCGCGGCTTCAAAGCTGGGAGCCTTCAGATTTCGGCTTCACTTGGAGAGGGTAATTTATTTGACGTATAGCGCGGCAGCTGATGACGTTGGCTCGCCCCATGGGACAGGTAAGGCTATCGCATTAATAAATAAAAAAAGAGCAGTACAAGCACCGCCTCCAGCACGCGCTCGCTGCCTGCCGCAGGGCTTCGGCTGCGTGTACACCGAGTGATACGAAGGAGCTCGCGTTCAAGTCAGAAATTCGACTGCTCATCTTATATCTCAACATAGTATAATGCTTGAGTGCTTAGTGAAGAAGCAGGTCGACAACAGGATTAACATTCTGTTGAATCACGAAGAGCAGATGACCTGACAAGTTTTTTGCTTGTTGTTCGGTTTGCGTTACACCAACCTTTTGTGAACTTCGCAGACTGGAAACGTCTTCTTTAATGGCGTAGATAACGTAAAAAAGTTGTATTGTCTCAGTTTGTTTTATTTAAATAAATTAATTTTTGATATACATTTTGATAAGCCATCCTCGGCCGAGTAGATGTATTCAACTAAAGCGCTCATTAACCACATTTCACAATATTGGCCCTTCGAGATAGACTATTTCTTAAATGGTCATTTCCTTACGATCTTCTCAAGTTATGAGATCTGTGACAGGCCCGTCAAGGTAGGAGATTAGTGACAGGCCCGTCAAATGAAGTCTGGCATTTATCTTCCGTCAAGTTTGCCAAACGAAATTAAGGGGCGCCAAAGAAGAGTCTCTGACAAACTTGGCTGAAGTCGAACGCCAGGCACTACCGTATGAACCTGTGTATAAGATGCTCTTGACTTGTTTGGTCCAATGCGCTTTGTGGATCTCGGCGTCACCAGCTACTGAAAGTAAACCCCTATAGGGGGTATTCCCTAGACGCCATATTTGAGGGTGATGTTTAGAGCGCATGCTGAGAACGAGCTCACATTCATTGCCTGCTAAGACCGGCAATCTTGATGGTGCGGATTGCACGATGCAAAAGAACTGCGGAAGCTCGCCGTCAGCACGCGCTCAGCAGCCGCGCCGCGGATCCGTCGCGGACAACGCTGCGCTCGGGGGATTTTCATGTAGACGGGTTCTTTTTGGCATCACATATTGCGAACCCTAGGCACCCTCAAGCTGTCTGTGACAGTTTCTTACGCGGGAAGTCCCAAACGTTTTGTTAAAATAAATTAACTGAATTGAACTGGTTTATATATCTTAAGAAAATAATTTAAGCAATTGATGGACTATAGACATGGGTCCAAGCATGGTATACTGTTTCTTGGAAACCGATGAAGCAAATATTTATATCGCAATAACGATTAAGAACGTCAAACAGTTGTATGTGTGATATTGTGAGCAGAAAATGGCCTGATGTTGACGTACCATTACTTATAGCATCAGAAAAAAGTTCAAATGAGACGTTTGTTTCCTATTTGGCCCACGAGTTCCCCTACATTAGCAAAAGGAACTGTTTTCGATATGTTATAAACACAAAACGCGATGCTTTAAAAGACACACGTGTCTATTTACGCTAGATATTTTTGTCACCTTCATTGAGATCATAAATACGCTATCATATATATATATATATATATATACTTGTCTAAGCAAACGTGAGTTCTCATAAGTCATTGCCTTTAAACTTTCGTGCTGTCCTAAAGTCATATATGCACTCAATGTGCGTGAGCGCTAACGCTGATTCCTGCGCCAATATAGCCTCTTCACACGTAGCCGGCCTCCGACAGTAAAACCAGTCAAAACGTGTTAAAATGTTAACTGGAGAAGTTCTGCACATAATGATGCAATGCAATTACGTGGTAAATGTAAGTATCGGACGACACTTTACAGAGTAAGGCAAGAAACGCGCTGAAATGCGAAGAAGAACACAAATTGAAAGTATCCGCCAAGGCGCGGAGGGAAGCGCGGTTCGATGAGTTGAAGCAACCTTACGGCGGCCGCATCACGCGATTCCAAGATGACAGCGCCCATGCGGCGGAGGGTGCAAACGTCTAGAGACGATTACAAGCATGTGCAGCATGCGTGTGAACGTAGCATTGGCAAGCTTGTATAAATGCACGCACTTGCCAGCACGAGCAGAGACACGGAGGCGGCCAGATGCCCGGCTGGCAATCATCTATCTGTCTATCCTCGTTCTCACACGAATAAATAATGACGTTTGCCACATTGTTCAAGCTCTGCATAAAGTAGTTCTCACATGATTTGGTCATCAAAGGAAGAAACGATGCTTTTTCGCGTTCAGAACGTGCGCGTCTCGATAAAATAACGTAAAGCTTATATCTCCATTTCACACTATAGAAGGGGAAATTAGTAACATTCCGCCAGAATCCGGACTTCTTAATATTTTTGTTTTACCAACATTCTCGAGCTGATAACGAGTAGGGTATAATCAATATCCGTGCACTAAAATGTGGACGTCATCGCATCGAAATCGTGCAAAGACACATGATTGGATACCAGGGCAGCGCCAGTGCTCGGCTCGGGCCTCGTATCCAATGAACGCGTCGAAGGACGCTTGGCACGGGCAACACCACCTATAGAGTAATCAAGGCCTCCGCATCGCCTCCTCTCCCTTCATGAAACGTCATCGCAGTCGGATCGCGCTAACGCGAGGATTTGGCCCGAGTCTGACTTTGGACGGGCTGATTGCACACGAGCCCCGGCCGAACACTGACGCAGCACTCGCGCCCAATCTCAGGCCTCGATCGATCTGACCGTGACGACGGTGTGGAGGCCTTCTGATTGTCTCGGTGGTGTTGGCACGGGTTCGGCTCCAGTAGACCAATCTCACCAGCCAGTCTGACTACGCCACCGCTGCCGTAATGCATCGAGAGAATTGTAGTCTTTCTTTACGTGTGACAACCTCGCTGGAGCTCTGCGCGTAAAGAGCACGAGACGGCACAAACTGCCTCGTGCACTGCAGCCTGCCTCTTGGGAACTGAAGTTATGGCGGCGTCACGCATGCGCTGAACGCTTGGTGAGATCGGTCTATAGACCATTTGCTATGTTACCCAAGCATCAAGGAGAATGCAGGGATTGGTGTTCCACGCGCCGCACGTGCTGGCCTCAGCAGTAGTAACTTTTCTAAAGCAAATACCTAAAACAAATGGCATCTTGCACGCGCGTTCGTCAACGCTTTATTTTGGTTATTTACTTCGAATATTTTATACGGGGAAGGCGTGCGCTGTGGCGCGTGGAACTCCAATCCCTGCATTCTCCTTGATGCTTGGGTAATACAGCAAATGGTCTATTGCCGAGTTGGCGCCGTCCGGCTTTGATGACGTTCTATGGAGGAAAAGAAGGAAGTTCGCCGGCCTCGATTATTTTAGATGGTTTTGACTCAATTCCCTCCCCTGCCCGTTTCGATCTGGATGATCATCGTATACCGGCGTGCGGTCGTGTATCACTACCGCGTGGTGCACGTTAAAGACCCCAGGCTAGCGGTTGTACTGTACCGGCAAACAATTTCATCTATAGCGTGTTACAATATCGCCAAAAACTCTTGCAACTCTGGCACGACGAAAAAAAAAAGATTTTTAATAAAGAATATTTTTTTTCCGAAACAAGTTTTTACATTTTAGATGGGGCTAAGTGTTAAGAGCCTCTGAAAGGCGTCCTGAATTCATATTACACATCATGTTGACCACAGTCCCTCAATATTGTTCGCTTCAGGGTAGACATATCAGCGATCTGGATGGATGAATGGATGCTAACAGCTGTACCCTCTATAACGGACGGTAGCTTGCGCCACCTTGTCTAGCTTTGAAATAATAATTCTTGCCAGTCATCCTAAGCTTTGCCTGAAATCGCAGGAGACGCTCTTCTGTTTTCTAGAAATGTTAAAAGTCTGCGACAGGGCTAAACGATATCGTCTCAGCTTCCTGAACTCAAGCCGAGGAAGTCATTTTGGCGCCCAAAAGGAAATTGCGTATATGAAGCGCCGGTATTTAAGCTTGACTTATTTAGTCGCTCTAGTCTAAGTAAGAGATGGCACGTTCCACCCCTTGAGACGTTACAGCTGAGGCGGTGATCCAACTGGCGAGACAATGTGTTTCAAAAGAATATTGAAAGCCCCGAAAGAGTTGAAAATACGCGAATCAAAGAAATAATTTTAGCATCTTTTCGTTCGTCTGTTCGCATTTGTGGAGAGCACCCGAGACACAAAGGAATGCGGTGGTAGAGCGGCTTCGAGTGACCACCAGATGGCAGCGAGCGCGGCAGCCACCCAGCACTACTCTACATATACCACAAAGCAAATACCGCCAACGTCCCTCCCTCTTTCTGCGTCGTCAGAGGCTGTAAAAAGTCCGCTCTCGTTTCGTCGCCGTCGTGGGATTATAAAGAGAAACTCGAGCCACGGGAAAATGGATTCTTCCCCACCCCCATCCCCGGAGCGTCACCTTGCAGGTTCTGGGTCGGCTGGGTCAGGGGGACCTCTGTCGCACCTGCGTGGGACTTAATTCCCCCCCCCCCGCCCCCATGGACCGCGGAGGACGGTATGATTCATCGAAGCCTGTTCAGTACCCCGTGAGGGTCACGTGATCTTCGGGTAGGTCACAGCGATTCGGGGTAGGGAGGGGGCGCATATTCACGCGGTAGGTTCACAGCGTTGGACTGGCTGGGAGGGCGCTCGTAGCGCCTGCTGCGGTCCATCTTGAGGTAAAACGGAGTACAAACCATTGTTCGAATACGTTCCCAGCGTCACCTCGCAGACAAACGTTTGACACACCGCGGTCAGTGCGATAATATCGCGTTGACAGACGGGCTGCTCTATCGCCGCTCCGAGACACGAGGTAGCTAAGCTGCGGCCACAAGTGCAAATGCATCATAGAAAAGACGGACGTCAAAAAGACTGCACTCTCTGTAGACTTTTTCGACGCGTACGCATGAGGGCACACAAGCACTTGAAAGTGCTTCGGGCGTGTTCGCGGACAATTCTGTCGTTAGTCCGTAGCGGACACGGATGTCTTTTGAGTGACGTGTTAGCAGTTTGACCGCGGCTTTAGGATTTCTCTCGGTGTATTCTATCCGGCTCGCACCCAAGTTCCGAGTTTGTATCCATTTACGTTATTATAATTTTTCCTAAAATAAACCATCAAGTTTTTCTATAACAGATGGACCATCTCTACAATCTAGGCTCTCTCAAAATTTTCATCGCGTATCGCGCCCCTCCTTATCATTCCGCGCATACGGCGCTTGGCACACCTCCCGCTTCAAGCCACCAAAGTCTGGTAGTTAAACCTCGCTAAGGCGTGACCACGGTTGCCAGCCTGGTTCTCCCAACAAATCAGTTCCCGCCCACAGTGGCCAGGCTTGCATGTCGAAGCGTGGCTTCTCGTGAAAGTTTATAAGAGGTTTTGATCCAGCCCGCGGTTCGTAGGTTGCCAACCCTCGGATGAGACCATTGCCCCTTAGACGCGGGCCTCTCTGATTGGCCCACTTGAGCGGCATTTCAAGCCTCTACTCTGGGGGAGACGAATGCCCACCTGTCGCCGCGGCACAAGTGTTGCACGCAGGTATACCGTGTCTAAGCCACATTTCGCCCTAGAGCGCCTGGACATTAACGGCCGCACGTTCCGAAAGAACAGCGTCAGAAGAAGAAGACAAAAAATTCTCAGAAGCTGGAGGTGCCAAACAGACTGAAATAAAGAAAGCGGTATGGAGAGTAACGACACCTTCCGAGCGAAACCCGCCGCCGCCGCAGGGACCTGCATGGTGTCGAGAGTAAGGCAGAGCATGCTGCCGGTCTGCTAATGATGTCTGCTGGGGAGCGAACCATCATGGGAATGACTGTCACCCGGAGACGCAGCCGTGAAAAATGATGACGGTTCGTTGGCATGCGTGGCAAGAAAGACTCAGAAAAAAGAGCCTACAGGTAGTACGAGTTTCGGCACCCCGCGCGCTTCCGTTTTCTCACCCTAGATGGCGCGCGTGCTCGAAGCAAATTTTCTGCCACCATCCCCGCGTGATAGGAGAAGCGAGTGTTTAGGGCCTCTGAGGTAGCGACCTCCGCAGAAGCGAATGACATGGGGAAAATAGCCAAGTGGGAAAGCAAAAGATAAAGGGGTTGTGAATGCTTGACGCCGATGTCGACGCCCTAATGATTCGCTCCCGGTAGCAATTGTTCTTCAACGAGGTGCACGATTTGTTTTGGAAGTCGTCCGGATGTGTAAGACGCATCCGCCCTTCTAGAGGGAGTGTGCGTCCTCGGATGCGTACACTAATGAGGTCGAGTAGTGCGAAACCGTAGGCAAGCATCATATATCAAGGATCTCACTCGAGGCGGCTGAATGCATTGCCGTTAATTCCGGGCTGCTCATTTCCAGCTGTTTTTCTTTCCTTAGACCCCCCTCTAATCTTTGGATTTCTACATTGTATAGAGAACAAGTCACGAAATGGTTATAAGCCACGGCTTTGCGCAGTTAGAGTGATATCTTCTTCTTCTTCTTCTTCTTCTTCTTCTTCTCTTATTATTATTATTATTATTATTTTTGCGAGAGGGCACGTATGCAAATTATAAGCGTCCCTCACCTCCACATCACTGTTACTTCTGGCTGTAGTTCAAAGCTAGAGGCAGCCAATGCCGTATCCGTACAATGCTAATGGGGACTTTTTGGCAACCGTACCTGTTCCACACTACCGGAGCCTTTGAAGCATGCTTTTGTTCCACACTACCGGAGCCTTTGAAGCATGCTTTTAAGCGCGCGCTCAAAAGCATGCCTCAAAGGCTCCAGTAGTGCTATACACGGAACACGGTTTGCTAAAATTCCTTATTGGGAAGTCGAAAACGAAAAAACTGGTCGGATGCGGCAAGTCACTCCTTCGATTGGTGAAACTGCATGAGTGACTACGCAGTGAAACACAATGGATGACCAAGAACAAAAAAAACAATGCAGATAAAACTCTAGGCACTTTTGCGCCCTCTGCATTTTCTTCCCTTCCTCATTTCCACGCAGAGTATACCGGCCACGGAAATCCTCTGGCCAAACTCTTCAGAAATGTTTTTCCTAATAAAAAATAAAACAAAAATAATCGCACATAGGGTGTTGTGTTCGCATATGATGACGAGCAAGATAACAATATTTGTTCAACCATTTCAAGATACCCAGGAAAACATCAAAATTTCGTTATTCTTAGGTCTTTCTTTTTCAAATTTCGTTTGCGTTGTTTTGCAGTCTATTCCTGTACACCTCAAAACAGCAGGGGTGATAGTCTGCGTTCTACTCTGTGAGCACTTACGCACTGTTAGCCCGAATACAACAAACTCCAATCGCTTCAATCCTGCTCGTTAACTAGATCAGACACCTGGAAATTAAGACACATTGTCATCGTGTCGGTGTGTCGCCGGTGTGACCAATGATGCCGGAAAGCAACGCAGCGGCATACACAGTCCTGGACAACATATGTAGCCAAGGCGAAAATCGCACAAACAATCGTCGGCGTGCCGTGTGGCACGCCGACGATCCCCTACACTGCCAGGCACCCCTCCAAGAAGTTACGACCGATGACAGCTGCAGACTCCGCCCCATCAAATGCACTGTCCCCCGGAGTGTAAACCGGGGATTACGTTTCCGATGTGCCCGTCCTTCTCTGCCAGCGCCAAGACGAAGGATGCGAAGCCGGGATGTCCCATTCAAGCGGGCATTCACGCCAGCCGTCAGTCAGCAGGAGCCGCAGCGTCATACCGGTGGCGGCCTCGCACTGCCCCTTTTAAAAGCAGCCGTCTTTCCTAAGTCGTTTGACCCATCGTGAACAGGACTTGCGCATCATCGCCGCGGCGCGTCGGCAAGGAAGCAATGGCTCCCGCCGCACGAGCCGCGAGCTAACCCTTGCTTCCTAAGATAACCCCGCCAACAACAAAGAGCACGAAGAGGAACACGAAGAGTGTGGTTCGGCCTGGGAATTGGCGAAAGGGGCCGCCTGCCCGCAGCAACAAAAGCAACAAGACAACAGCAGCAAGAGGACAACAAGGCGGGCCCGCCAGGAGCACGCGGGGACCCCGAGGAGGCAACAAGGAAAGAACCGGCACGAGCGTATGGTAGCCGTCACGGGAGCCGCCCGAAAGCAGCAAGCGACGATCAAAAGCAAACTTGGCAGCGGCTACCAGCGTTCCGGAGTGTCCGTCTCTGGCAACCCGAGACCGGGCCGGATAGGGCCTCGAGCAGTGCGTTTCGGACCAGACGCAGCAAGCAGAAGCGAGCTGTGTATAATCAGGCGCAACCACAGGCGAACCTAGAAGCCGCAACCGTTCGTGACTCGCTCCCCCGAAAGCGTAGGCCCCAGTGCTGCCGCTGACGCGACCGAGGAACCAGTTCTGGGAAAGACCTGCGCGCGCCTCTTCTCCGCTCAAGAGGAACCTGCGCCGGTGGACGTTGTGGGGCGGCCGGACCATCGGCGCGTCAGTCCGTCCGCTCGGGCTGCCGGTCTCGGACGAGAATTATTGTTAGCCAATTAAGAGGGAGGGGAAACGTCTGCGAGATAAAGCCCCCGCTCTCCCATAAATTCCCATTACGGGGGATGCTGGGGCAAGCCACCGGTTGTGCTCTTGTTCGCCCGCTGCGGGGTTCGACGTGGAGCCCTTTCTTGTTTCTGTCTTCTAGAGGTGGGAGTCATGACTCTGTGGAGACGGTTACTCGGAGGGGAAGGGGCGCTGCTACGGCACCAGGCTCTGTCTGGTGTTGCTGTTCTACACGCTGCCGCCGTTTAGAGTCTCCTGGCTCCCGCTTGACCCCCCTCCAAATCGTTTTTCGCGTCGCGGGAATTTCCGGGCTCTCGGTTATGTCGGTATGCCTGCCAGATCGTGTAGAGTAGTTAACCTCGAAAGCAAAGTGATCGACACAAGGATTTTAATAGCACTTTATCCTTTTTTTTTTTAATTCGACTATTTTCAGAGGCGCTCGAAGCCTTGACGTGATGCCGCATGATCTTCCAAGGCAAGATCACGAGACATCGATCAAGGCAGTCGATACTCGTGGACAGCTTGCTTTGGGTGTGTAGTGAAACAAATAGGCCCACGGACGCTTGAGCACCTCCTTGAGCGACGAAAGTCGCACACGAGCACTCGTCACTTCTTTTAAAATGCCCCAGAAAGTTCTCTTTTTGGGACATAGGATGTAGTTCTTACACCCCTTGTCCCATATATAATACCCCTAACACTGCAATTCGACGTTCAGTACACTGACGTCAAACCTACGATAGCAACGTTCATGAGTGGCTTGATAGTCAAGTGATACAACTGACTAAGATAGTAATGTACGCATTAAAGACTACAAGAAAACGCTCAAGGTTTTGTTGGCCCTCCTGCAACCTGTATTTTTTTACGTAATCTTTTATACGTACATTAGCGATTGAGGAAGATATATTACATATCGCATAGCTATCAAGCCGCTATTAAAAGTTGGTATTGTCAGTTCGACGTCAGTGGGCTGAACGTCGAAATATTGTTTTAAGGCTTTATACATGGGAGAAGGGGTGTACGTAGAACACCCCCTGTATCTGAGAGCATAAGGCCAGACGGAGGATTCAGCTCTTCTTCGTCATTTTACGCCTAGTGGCGTACTTACACGACGGAGATTTCTTCCACAGGGAGGAACAAACGTCATCGCGCTTCGAGGTCACGTGCGCCACATCACGGCAGCCAAAGCTGCAAGCACGAGGCTAGCCCGCACTCCTGGCTTTGAGACGGGCTTCTCTAGCGCGAGCGCTCGTCCTGCGGAAGAACATTTCTAAGCTTCGATCTCGTGCTGTCGTGGTTGAATGCTTGTAGCATTGGCTGCAGTCTCAGCTTGAAGGTGAACGGAGTATGCGGAGGGCAAGTTCGTCTGCTTCTTGCACAAGGGTTGCGAGGATGTCAGAACGCCGAGCTCTTATTGGCTGATTGAAAAAAAAAAAAAAAGATACTGGGTAGACCTAGAGCCATCTATAGCATTCAGGTCTACCCACTATCCTTTCAATCAAAGCCAATCAAAGCTCGGCGTCGTTCTGACGTCACCGCAATTCCTGCGCAAGAAGCAGACGACTTGCTCTCCGCATAGCAAGCATCCGTAATGTGGCGCACGTGACCTCAAAGTGCGAGGAAGTTTCCTCCTTTCTGTGGAAGAAATCGCGCCGTGTGATTATACCATAAGGGAGTGCTTATTTGGTGTCCTGAGGATTGTTACCGCGTATAACGCACGTAGATCGTAGTGGACTCGAGACGTTCTTTTTCTAGTAGGAATCGATGCTCGTGTCGCGTTTCGAGTCCACCTCGGGCTCGAAACGCGGGTTCGCGTTTCGAGCCCGCGTTATCCCACACCGGGTGTTGGCACGCGCAGAAATGAGATTAGTCTTAAGGCGAAGCGTACTGCACATGCGCAGTGCCGGCAGCAGCGCCCCCGCATTGGAGTGACGTCAGTGGGTTGAGTTGTCTGGTCTCAGGGCGCCGCCATCTTGCTCCGTTGGGGTGCGCTCGGGCGCAGCCATAATCCGAATACGACGCTTTAGCGAGGCTTCCTAATCGGATCGTAACGCGTCCAAGCGCACCACAACCGAGCAAGATGGCGGCGCCCTGAAGCCGGACTAGCAAACGTGCATAGGGCCACTAAATAAGCTATGCTTCGAGGACCGGTACTCAATTCCACGGTATTCTCGAGGGCGCCGCCATTTTGGTGCTTACTGCAGGGCTGGCGCAACAGACCCTTTTCGGACTTGTGGGTTCGAGGGTACAATGTGCACGTTCTGCCAGAGCAAGTGGCTAATTGGCACAATATGTTCGTTTTCACTACATAACACAAGTTAATGAAACGCCCTGTACAAGAGATGCATGCCGCCTGTTTCGTAAGTTATAAACCGATGGGCAGGCGCGAAAGTGCGCGTTCGCTCAGAAATGCTACCTCATTTAAAACCATGTCTATTTCGATCTGTAGCCCGGGGATCAAACCGCAGCAGATGATCCTCCCGTTTCGGCCCGCGTGGGGCCCGCAGTATTTGTAAATAAATAAAAAATAAAATAAACTCCAGTCTCATCCTTCCGGGCATGGGAAACCGCGCGTTGCCCCGTCCTATCCTCCCTTCGCACCGTTTCATTTATTTGCTGATTGCTCTTGTTTGCGCAGCTTTCGCAGCTGGCGTATTTTTTTCTCGAAGCGTCTCGGAGTCCTCTCTCCTACCTCTTCTGTTCCCTTTTTTTTTTTTTTTACAGTTGCAATGCATGGTTGGCAGAGCCCGCGACGCTTCACTTTTCGAGACTAAATCAAAGTTAGCTCCTGAGTAAAGCCGCAGTGCCCCCTACGTCGTACCAAAGACGCGCTGTCCGCTGCCGACACGATGAAAGAATTACTCGGGGACTCGCGTTACGCATGTTTGAGACGTTTCCTCCATACATGCCCCGACCATGACTGCAGACAGATTTTGTATGACCAATAGGACCGTCCAAGAAGGCCAGTGCCTGCACACTGTACGATGTTTTAGCATCCTGGCTGCAGCTTAAGAATGCAGCATTTAAATAATAAAATAATTCCGAGGACACCTAAGCACTTTTTATGAGTTGTGAATGCGAAAGCATGAATGTCGTTCTTCCGCCCCCTTGGTTTGTCTCTGGTGTACTGGCGTGGACGGTCACGTTTGGCTACTGCCGAGCTCGCGGCCCGGCGGCCGAGCGCGCACCCTCGTAAAGCGGCCGCCAATGGCTATCTAGGAGGCGTTTTACTCAGCCAATGGGAGAATAGGCATTTCTTTTCCCTTTTTTTGTGGTTACAGACGCCGCCGGCTCCGCTCCATGGGATACCTTAATGCTCTCGCATTAAAAAGCAGACGAACACGGTGCCGGATCTGAACGCCGTCATTCCCGCGTCGAGACGGTGTCGGCCACGTGACCCGATCGGCCGGGAGAGGAGGGGAGCCAGATCAGAAATCTGACCGCGTGTGTCTTGCTCGAGGAGCTCCCTCCGCATCCATCTTCCACGCTCTCGGCCCCGCGGAGACCCCCGGATCAAATGACCGCGCCACCAATGAGGCCACTCATTCGTCGTCCGGAATTTGTCAGCGAGAGCAACACCCCGGGAAATACTAATTTGTATGCCTCGGGGAAAGGAAGAAAAAGAAGACAGAGTGGGAATGGAGAGTGCAGTGCTCAGACAACGACAACCGCCTTGCTCTCTCCCTTCATAAATATTTAGTATACTAACGTCTTTCTTTCTTTTTTTCTTCGAGGAAAGGGTGCGTACGTTTTTCTTTTTTCTTCTTCTTTCGCTGCTCTCGGTCTATAACCGACTCTAGGGCGCCGGTTTGTCGTGGATATTGCTTTGCACGGAGAGAAACATTGTATGCTCCGTTCATCTCCTAAGCAGTAAGCCTGACAGTGCGGTGGACTCGCAGACCGCTCGTTACGTTCATCTTTGGCCACGTGATCACGCTCCCGCCCGTACACACGCGGGGGACGCGGTGTCAGGTGATGAAAGGGATGCGGTTGGTGGGTCCGACGAGAGCGTATAGCGTCCACTGTATCGGCGCTACTGCTCTGGCAACCTGCTGCACCGTGGGCAGCGCCACCGCACGGTCAGCATAGGGGGGGACCGAGCACGGCAGCGACCCGATATTTAGGGTAGCGTTTTATGGCGGTATACGGGGATCTAATGTCAAGGAACTGAGTTGCGCCTGTCGGGCGTTAGCGCGATCCGCTCCGCGGAGCCGCACCGTCGAGGCGAGCGTGGTCATGGGACCAGAGTGCATACCCCCGTCGGTGTTCGTTCATGGAGATTAGCGAATGAGTTGCTCGTTTTAGGAACTTTTTTTTTCTTGAGGATTCGGGTCGTCGGTGCAACATTCCTGCACTTGCGGTGTTTTAATGCCAGTTTTTTTTTATGTTTATATTTTGCGCACATCGCTTAGAAAACCTACTAACGATTATAAACGAACGCACGCGCATTATCCCGTCTTCCGACGAGAGGAGCACTTTGCGTTTTTCTTGTTCTACAGTTATCCTTGCGGTGACGAAAGAAACGTGCATGCGTTGTGTCTACATACAAATACTTGAAAGGATAACACATCTAGGACGTGGGCGGAAACGACTTCTTTCAATCCCCGTCCTAGATGCTTTCATCCTTTCAAATATTCGTATCTATTCACCAACACGCTGGTTTCCAAATATTGGTGCCTAGACTGTTCTCCGTGACGGTCCCCGTTTTTTATGGGCATGTAGCCATTACGGGTGCGGTAAACGATGCGTAGTTTGCTCGTCCACTGTGGATTGATAGTCTATCGTCATTTTGGTACCCCACTTTGCGTTTTTTTCTGTTGCGGGAGAAGCAGACACGCTGGTCTTGCATGGTCTGCAATCCTGTACAAGAGTGCCATCCTCATCCGCCATATCTACTGTTCGTGTCTCATACCGGCGCCCCCATGCCCATTTGGCTCGGGCCCATTCCCGAAACCCCTTTTGTTGGTGTTTTCGAGGGAAAGCCTGTGCGATGCCGCGAAGGCATCCGAAGTGTATACGGCTGTTGACCGGCACTGAAATAATCATCTCCGCTTTCTCGCGCACGCGCACGCACACACACACACTCAAACTGCATCCAAAAATTAACCCGCGTAGAACATTTTTTTTTTTTGGAGGGGGGGGGTTGGTATGTCGACTTGAATACGCAAAGTTATCTCTTCATCTTTCAGGTCTTCGGTATGATGCAGGTCCAGGGGCCCTAACCTCGTCAAACACAAAGTTGGAGGCGAAAGTTCCGCGCCGATTGGTCGCCGTCGACAAAAGCGCGAAGTCACCGTCGTGATCGTCCAACTGGTGCGCTCAGTGAACTTCGGTCCCAACTTTGTGTTTAACGAGTTTAGAGCCCCAGTAGCCACCAATTTGGTGATAAGTGGGTGAGGACCCGAAAAATGGGGGGGGGGGGGGGGGGGATACCTTGTTTGAGCTTTGTGGGTCCCTGTAGAAAACAAATTATGCTCCGTTTCACTTTTCGACCGACCGCAGCGGATGCAACGAGTCACCGGAGCCAATCAAAGGCCGTGCGAGTGTCACGTGACCTTAGACTGTGTGCGCAGTGACGGGCGGAGAGTGGATCACGTGCTACGTCCAGAGAGCTCGATGGCTCGGAGCGCCCTCTGCGGCCACACGTCGCGCGTTTGTTTACTCCCCAAGCACATCCACGTGCTCTTCTTTCCCTCCGACCTTAAGCAATGACGGCGCGTGTTTGGCTGCCTCGTCATTGCGCGTTCCCTACGCGTTGTCATTGTTGCCCTCTGATTGGGCATAGCATTCTCGATACTCCCAAAGCCTGGCAGTTCGACGACGGAGCCATAAAGTGCACGGTCGCAGATGTGGGGTGCGAGGATCTGGTAGCAGAGGACATCAAAGAGCCATTTCTCGGGGAACCTGGACGTCAACGCATAGCTTTTGCAGCGGCGACGACCCGAAACCCACTTGCTCGCTGGGGAGAAGTGTGTTTCGGCGTCTCGCCGCAGCGGGGCGCCAATCAAGTGGCTCTCCTCTCATCCGTTCTCTGGCGCTCCACCTTGTCCATTTCGGCGGCCGCTTCTCGTGGCCATCTGTCAGGCTTTGTTAGTATAAAGGAGGCTATGGATTGGGACGCTGTTCGTCGCGTTCTGGTGCGCGAATGACGAATTTTGAAACACTCGCTCGCCGTGCGGCTTTCCTTTCTCTGTCCCGGTTGATTCTTTCGGCTTCCGGGTTGGAATGGCGTATTGCTTGTCAGATAATAAGGCCTCTGTGAACACAAGTGGTGCTCGCACATCGGACAGGACAGGCTCACGTTCAATCCTTACGAACACGAGCAAAGACCGAACGCTGACGCGGCAGTCCTGTCCAATCGGCGCTGTTCCCCCGTAGGTTAGTCTGCTTCCCACGGAGGAGTTTCCTGTGACGTGAGAACGCCGAGCTCTGAGTTAGCTCTAATTGTAAGGATAGTGGGTATAGACCCCAATTCTAGCTGCCTCGAGATCTACCCACTATCCTTCCAATCGAGCCAATCAGAGCTCGCGACGTTCTGATGTCACCACAACTCCTGCAAAAGAAGCGGGCGATCTTGCGCTCCGCATACTACACCTTTCAAGCGCTTATCACTCGGGCGAAAAATGCCGAGAGCTCACATAGCAGAGGACGCATGCGCTGTGTCTGACATACCGCACCGCATTCTCAAAAGGCGTTCCACAGCCCAGCAGAAAAAAAAAAATGGCAGCATGCAGAAGGCGATTTTTGGAAAAGGTGCATAGGCGTTATTCGTTTCCTTTCGGTCTCAATCACGGGGATTCTGTACCTGGTACGCGGGACGAAAAAAAAAGAAATAAAGTGTTTGAACCTGGAATATAAAAAAAGAAGAAATACATATATATATATATATATATATATATATATATATATATATATATATATATATATATATAGGTGTAGGCGAGGCAAAGAAGAACGCGTGAAAATCAACCACGCGTTCTTCGTGACTCACCTTCCAGCGAGCGTAAAGAGGTCAAAATGATGGTTTAGC